>LPNX010705286.1:156510-223448 GCA_001517045.1 Pseudotsuga menziesii | reverse complement strand
TTCCAAATTCAGTACTCGGGCAAGCCCTTATCCACGAACCTGTACTCGGGAAAGCGAGGGGGTTTATTTTAATTTATTAGTGCATAACAAAATTGTTTTTTTTTTGTTTTTTAATTACTACACTGCTCAAATCTTTTCCCTTATGGTACTTCGGTATAGTGCAGTGGGTAAGTATTTAGGTTACTTTTGCACAACTTAAACACAGCATAAAATGATAAAAAAGGGACAACTACGCTACCAGCATATAAGAAAACAGAAAATGACACCGACACAAATCCCCCAAGGGGGATGGGGACCGGGCTCTACTGAGCCTACTCAAACTTGTTTTTTATTATTATTATTCGGTTAAAATGCTTCAGCAGAGAATGCTCTTTGGTCCTTGTTATCTGGGATCCAAAGGCTTACAACATGCAAAGGAAATAGGCCCAGCTAAGGGGAAAGCCTCCTGGGAGCTCCGGATGCTCGAAAAAGCTAACTTCAGGCAGAGTTTCCTTATCTTTTTTGATGGGCCTGCTAAAAACCAGCAAGCATATGTCAGTGAAAGATGCCCAAAAACACTTTGGAAGTGTCTTTGGACAACGTGCAAAAATTACAAAAAAATCTAAGTAGCAAACTGATTACAAAAACAAATTGAAACAACTAAGTAAGGCAAGCTAGAAAGCTTGCCTTCTTAGGATCTTTGCTTGCCTCTTGAAAAGAATGGCAAGCAAATTTCAAGCACTAAAATGCTAGATAAATCGAATGAAAGCTCTTTAATCTTCTTAGCCAAGTACTTTGAAATTTTACTTTAAACTTGCGGGAAGAGGGCTAGATCTAATGTTTAAAAGAACAACTCGTAATTACACAATCAGATCTAGAATTGAGAATTAAAATCTACTTTAAATGTATCTTTGAAATGTAGATCTAAGCAAAGTAACGGTAAGCAAAGTAAATTTAAATATTTTTGGATCAAGAAGTGATAGAACCGGGTGGAGCAAGAAGTAGAAAAGGGATGGTGATGCCTCCGTTGGTGAGATCCGAGGGATGATGCTTCTTCTTTCAAAGTTATTGGAGAAGAGGGAGAGCCCACTCGCTCATCAAATGCTCCAGCTCGGGTTTCTTGTAAAATACCTTCAACAACATGCAAAGAGGATTAAAAGCACCTGTGTGAAATAATAACAAGATAAACAGTATTATAGATCCATACAAGAAATCATATAAAACTTGGTAATCTAATATATTCCACAATAAGAAGTAACCCAACAAGAATCACTTCCTATTCTTACCAAAATGTAAATTTCCTTACGAAGACAAGTAATCCCAACAATTGCAGATTATGAAAAGATTTGATACAGATTACCTCAATGATTTAGCATAAAGAAAAAATCAATCCAACATCTATGGATCCCTCACAGAAATTGCCTCCAAAGCCTTTTATTAACAATACTCAGAAAATATTACAATGTATATCAGCAGAGGTTCAACCTTCCGATCTTCAACAAAGGAGAAGAGACCAGCTTATATAAGAAAAGGGAGAAGGGGGCCTCATCAATACTGAAGCTTAAGATCAGTTAAGCTTGAGTGATCCAAGGACTCGGTGGTCTGACATCTTTGACTGAGAGAGCAAGTCAAACTATATAGGAAGGAGAAGCTGCCACATATCTTAAACGTGAAGTGTCAAAGGCTGGGCGTTACCACATCTTCTTGGTGGAGTCGTAACCTCACTACAAATGAAATCCTGTCCTCCAATTTATGATCAAACATTGAGTTCCACATATGCCACGTCTTTTTTAAAACAGACAGCAACTGCCTTTGATGACGCCGCCCTCAACAAGTGCGAGCTGCTACATCACATACAACACGCCGATTCCAATGGCTGCGTTATGAGTTGGAGTGATATGCGCAACCTTCACGTGGACATGTCCATTCCATTAAATGACTAAGGCACCAATCCCTCCACGATGTCATTACTCAGCAATTTAAACCACCAATAAGACAGGGTGTGGGCCATACATTGAGTCACGCGGCGAAGAGGTAAATTGGACAAAGGCGTCACCTCCAAACTTTGGTTAAGGAAATGATATAACGGCCAAAATTAATTTGACGCCTTCCTCCTTAGGAATTGTGACCAAGGGGACCACTATGCCAAGTCATCCATTCACCAATATTTTAATAATGAATTGACTTTTTAACCTTTGACTATAGTGTCACTTTGTCATATTTTAACATTAAAATGCCACTTTTATGCACTTCTAGCCCAAATAATGCCTTACGTGGTTTTTCGGCTGCCCGACTGATGTAGAAAGTGGCCCCATGGGTAAAGTGGACGCTCCGTGTGTGAAAACGAGTGTCCCCACATTAGAAACGGACTTCGTATCTGACTTTTATTACAATCTGAAGTTTTTTAATTAAACCATTAAAAAATGGCTTAAAAAACGAAAAGAATTATTTTTTTGCGGAAATTGATGAAACTCTAGGGGGACCTAGTACATGTCCATACGACTCAATTCGAATGCCTAGCATGGTGAAAAACACCGACACGAAGGCTCTAATAACCTCCCTAGGTCGCAACACCAAGATGACTACCCCAGCTTTGGAGGTGTGAGTGAAAAACTCAGAAATTATTAGTCATTTGTTCAACAACCAATAATAACCAAGGGAAAAAACACTCTGGGCTAGTCGGCTTGATGCTCAAGTCTGGGAAGCCGAGCCTTTTATAAAAAATTAAATGCTAGGACATTTTTTACAATTTCCCTAAGGGGGTATGAACATGCGTTACAAAAGATAAAACGGTCATGGAGGCCTAAAAGGACTTCTGAACTCTGAATATGAACAAGTATCTTGTTCATCACTGGCGGCTCACTGAAAGTCCAACTAGGTGCAGCCTAGTCGGTAACAGAGTGTGCTCACCTCTACACCCAATCGGATCTTCAAATCTACAAAAGGACAAGGGCGCTGTCCCTTCGTGGAGTCGCCATGTGAGAGGAAGAATCTGCAATGTAATCTCCCACAAATGTCAATGAAGCATAGTCTTCAAAATCCGGGAACTGGACTTTGTCCCTGGCAATGGCGCCAAAATGTTGTCGCCCGAAACTGACACGCGGGTGCTGAAATCCCAAACCGCGGGTGTGCCGCCTAGGCAACAACTTCTCGGGAGAGTGGCCAATGTCATCACATCTTCTCTCTCCTCGCTTCAGGCTGGCTCTTCTCTAGCTCTAGGGGGGTTTCCCTAAGTTCGGATCTTTGAGGTAGGTGCATCTGAGGGTAGGGTGATCTGAAGAGGCCGCCTTGGAGAAACTTGGGTAGCAAAAAGGAAAATGATTCGGATTGATGGGCAGGAAGGGAAGGGAGGATCGGGCCTCGAGGGAAGGCTAGTGCCGGTACTAGAAGGGTAAATGGAGTCAGAAGGGGACTCAGAAGAGCTTTGTGTTTTGCGGAAGTGAGACTAAGCTAGTCCGTTTCATAACCAGAGGCCGAGAGAATGGAAGTATAACTGACTACTTTTCATTACTCCCAGACCTCTGAGAACCTAACGGTGACAAACAACTTGGCAGCTGCAAATGCTTGCCCAATGTGCTAGATTATAGCCTTCTATGCTGGCTTGGTCTATAACTTATGAAAACCTGAAGCTACGACAGAGAAACCCAACATATCCCAAAAACTCAACATGATATTTTTCTTTATTAGCTCTGGGGAAAAATCCTCCCAGCCCAAAAATTCCATCCGTACAAATGAAAGAGTCATCCTCTTTATAGGCCAAAAAAAAATAAAAATAAAACTAAGATAAAAGGTAGGATCATTGATCCACTTTTTTTTCAATCAAATCTTAAACTAAAGACTAGACTCTAAAGTAACTAAAGTACATTTATCACTTTAGCCACCTAAAAGATACTTTATTAAAATTAACTAAAACTTAGGCTATCCCAAGATCAAAGCATATCAAATGCTTGACATAAAGTTTCAATCATAAATTGATTCTCCCAAATATGCCAATCAGTTGCCAACGAACTTAGAGATATGCAAAAAGCTCGATTAAGACACCTATCAGCTCATATACCCGGCTGCCAAAGAGAAAGGGATACGTGAATCAGGAGTTGGGCAGGCTGGCCGCTCCAAACTTTAACGTGGCAATACAACCATTCGATTGAGTGGCTGCATAATTAAACCTTCGCCTAACACTGGAGTCCCAGACTTTTAACCATGATTGAGTGGAGATTGGGAGATCACATCCATCCCTGAGCTATTCCCAACGGCATATTTGGCTGAAAAGAAAATCCATTGGCACCTGTATACCGCTGTCGGGGAATCACGAATTTAATTCTATGAACCCTCAGATACATCAGCATTGTAATTGCTTACCGAATGAATGCTAAGGCTGACACCATGACTAGCGTAGATGCTCCACGATCCTCGGTGTCCGAAACTGTAACTAAAAAAAAAAAAACGTGAAGAGGTGTGACCCTCGATCTGTTAGTGAGCTGGTATGTGAATGAACATGCGCGAGGGAGTTTTCAGCTGCCGAAATGCTAGCCATGCTCCACATTGTCAACGCTGTTGGATATGAATCTTGCACATAGTGCAATCAATTTTCGGGAACAATGTCTCCAATGAACGTGTGGATGAAAAAATCCTCGTTGAAACCCGAAATGGGTGGTACGCCAATGATGGGTTTGTGTTCCTGCGATTTGTCAATTTGACAAAGTCTAAACATCGGCGTTGGATTCTTTGGCGTGATAGAGGATCAGATATATGGCAGTTCTCTTGTGAAGCTTGCTTAGATTCATCCCGATAAAGTCTTCTGTGATATCTCCCTTTCCAACCTCAGCAGCTGCAAGAGTGGCTGAAGAGAGAGAGAGGACAGTAGCAGCAAAAGATGTGGCTAGCAGTCCAGTAGTTGTAAATGAATATAATGCAACAGATATTGCAGGTGCAAAGTAACGTCTCACACGCAATTGATTAGATGCCAAATTCAGATTTCCAGCAATGTCACTCGCCTTGTTTTCTGGAACAAACACTAACACAACACTCTCCATTGCAATGAGAACGTTTAATATGTATGCTGTCTTTGATAACTCTTTAAACCTGCCTTGCAATCCTTCCACCATGAACTATAATCCCTGAAGAGTCGAAGGTTAAAACAGGCTCCGTAAAAATTGCAATATTGTGTGCCTTTGTCTTTCCAGGTGAATTTGTACTGAGATGTACTTGAGGTCTTACCGTATCATAAAGAAATATTACTGGTGTTGGAGGAGAAACAGTTGTCTCTGTTCTTCCAATGAGATATTTTGCCTGAAGATTCACTGTAACAGCAGCTATGCTTGAGAGATTTGTGAGTTGAAAATCAAACCGTCTCTTCCCACGACTCTTTCGACGAATGGACCTAAGAAACCCAATATTTGGCTGCAACACACTCAGAATCTTTTCGATTGAATTGACTATTGGGTCATTGAAAAATAAATTCTCAAGTCGCTGATTTGGTTTGTTGCTTGGCTGGTCCGTGGTGTATGATTTACATCGAGTTATAACTCTGGGATTGCTGTCCATAGATTGACAAGAATTGGCCTTTGATCAAAATGAATAACAAAACTGGAGTTCTCTCTTTCCATAAAAGAGTTTCCTGCTTGGTCAGTACAAAAGCTTCTTGCCATGTCCAAGACAACTCTTCCAAATGGAGTTTGCAAAGATAGAGCAACAATAATGCTATAATTCAAGCCATTTTTCAATTTTTCTCAAAGAAGATGGCACTACTTCTGCGGGGCCATTCACTATCAGCTTTTATTTTTCTTGTTAGTGAGCCATGCTCATGGCTAAGTCTCCCAGCCTTGTGTGGATCATCCCATAAATTTAGTCTGTTAAGTTCAATATTCAATTGCTCCAGCTTGGACATAACCCTCTTCCACTGGTATGCATATTCCAGCCCAACGCTTGCCTGTAGATATCCATTAGAGAAGGTAATGTTGATAATGGCTGCTTGCAGGCAGAGCACAAAATGCAAAAAATGCCAAATATTTACCCAGGCTGCTATAGGATAATCTCTTGTGCAAATAGCTACTTTTTTTGCCACAGGTACCTGCACCAGTTATGATACCGCTGCATTGTTGACACCCTTGTCAAATTCAGGGGGTAACACTTACCAAGGCAAAACAGTTTGCCTCTTTGGCTCACTTGTACTTGAAAAACTTGAGAAAACGGGAGCAAGTCACCACCAAACAACACACGATCCCTGTTGGAGGAGCTAGTTGGTGAGCCAACTACTCGAACAATCCACTGATTAGGAGATTGGGTCGGCTGCGTAAGGTCGTGTCGGTTGACGGAACCGACAGGTAGTTATATGTAACTGTTTGTAAATCATATATATTAGGCTGTTGAGCCAGTTGAGAACTTGGTTCAGTTCTGTGTATGTATGGACCCTCATGATATAATATAATCTGTTATTCCATATCTATGTTCTTGTCTCTTGTGTCTGTTATGTCTGTATGATTCAATGTGTATTATTGGTAACCCTTTGTGATTTGTGAGATTACAACATTGGTTCTGTTGCTGGTAGTACATATCTGAGATGATTATAAGCAGATGCTATCATAACAGGAGATTAAGAACTGGTGGGAGCGTAAGATAGGAAATTATTTGCAGAATTATGTGAGGAGGAACAGACTAATCACTGCTTAGGCGAAGGAGAAATTCTTCACTGAAACTCATGAGCAGCTCGTAGAATCGGTACCCCAGCTTTTAAAAAATCTTTTGGATGAAAAGCCGAAAGCAACTAAGGACCAAGAGCTGCTAGAGAAACTGATTCGAGGGGGACGAACAAACCTGTCGGAGTGGTTTGAAAAGATCATAGACGAATTCTGCGAGGAGCAAGCCATAGAAGAAAGAACTTCGGTAGAAACCGTTCAGAAAAAATTCTATACAGACCTTACTGAGTAGTTCCTGTGCTGCCTACTGACCCTATTGTCCAAATTCTTGATAGAAAAAGGAGTGGGTCATATTATAGAATCTCGTTCGTCACCGCACGAACTGCCACCAAATTCTAACTGAGCGGAAAAACAGAAAAAGTGGGAGAAATTCATTGCCGAAAGGGAGTGGGAGTACTTCCTAAGCAAGTAAACTGAACTATCCGAGCTTTCTAAAGCGTCGGGTAGGCTATTGGGGGTAGCTGGTCATATGTCGGGGTAGGCTATTGGGGGGTAGCTGGTCATATGTCGGGGTAAAGTGAAGAGGATTCTAGTCGACTAAAAGGAAATACCATCACCAGCAATGAAAAGTCAGCCTAAAAAGGAAATCGAATGAACAGTGACACACAAAGGTAAGGCGGATTTACAGAGAATAGAGAGAGAGAAGAGGCTGAAAAGAAGGGAAGAAAGAAGAGAACGGGCTATAGCACTGCAAAGAGGAATGAATACTAGGGTGACAAACCAGGAAAGAAATCCGCCAGAGTTGGGTCATGACCGACAGGAAGAAGGCGTGTAGATGAAGAAGCATCACCCATGGATAGAGCAGCGTGAAGCTTTCCAAATAGAAGTTCTCTAGGAGATAAGACCTCTGTCTCCAACGAATCCAAGTACCAGGATACAAGCCATTGTTGAAGAATACCTAAGACTAAGAGCTGGTGAGTTTGGTATATGGAGCCGACTAGACAATGAGGTAAATGATGATAATCATCTAGTGATCTGTCGACCGGAGGAAGGAAACTGGGTCACGCTTTAGGTGTACCCTTCCAATCGAAGTATCCACTTACTTTACCCGACACATGAAGGAGCACTCCCCTTGCCAAACACAGCTTTGGAAAATACAGAACAGTCGAACCTACAGACTAATCAGTGTAGTTGGACATCGACAGGAGAAGTGGACCTGAACCGATTGCTTGTTGGAGAAGAAACGACAAACAAAACAACTGACGAGAACGAAAGTTTCGTCGACAACAGCTCTGCACAACAAGACAAGCAAAACATCCCACTACCCCCACCACCACCCCCACCATCGCCACCTCATGGAGGAGATAGCGACAACGATTTCGACATGGGTCACAGATCAACACATATCCCTCTCTACGAGGGTGACGAACATCCTAGACGACATTGGTTCGTCTGTGAGTCAATATGGGAGGCAAATCAGGTTACAGCTGAAGATCGACAAATGGCACAGTTCGTCAGTGCCTTGAGGAAAAGAGCACTAACGTGGTACATGACCTATATTGAGAGAACTCCCCAAGCATCTAAAGCAGGAAATTAAAGCGCAATTCTTGTCTTTCTCTAAAACTCCAGAGGCAAAACATTTGGCAACTAAAAAGTTGAAAACAACATCTCAAAAGCCAGCAGAGTCTGTCTGAGAATATGACAAACGTTGGAAAGACCTCCTTAGCCAACTGGATTATGTAATTGATGAACAACTATTAATTCAATGGTTCCTTGCAGGTCTATCACAGAAAATTCGATAGCACATAAGCTTGGAGACGTTTAAAACGTATGAAGATGCGCTTACCAAAGCTCTGCAAGTGGAGATGGACGAAGATTTCCCAGCATATCCCGTGGATACTAGACTGGAAGAACAGCTAGAAATCATGCAGAAATCATTGAAAGAGTTGAACCTCAAGAATCAGGATGTCTGGTGCACAAAATGCTCAACGGCCGGACACGCTAAAGATAACTGTCGACAAGACATAAGTCGATAGGACGTTCGGTTTGTTCAGACAAAGTGCTTCTGCGACATCTGCCAAGAACATGGAGAACACACATCGAAAGATTGCCCGTATAACATGAAAAGAGACAAAGCATCTTGGTGTGCAATCTTTGAAGTTAAAAGTCACGTAACGGTCGACTGCCACTTAAACTTAAAGAACCGACAAAACTATCAAGCAGTCTACCAGACAAACGCAGTTGTGCAGAACAACGATAACAACCAGCGAAGCAACGATCAAAACGAACCGAATAATCAAAGATATGAAGGCCGTCGATATGAGCGCCGGTTCAACAACCGTCGTGGAGGATATGGAGGTCGAGGTCGATTCTCTGGGAATCGTGACAATCGACCACGTTGGCCCATCCAGTGTTTTACATGCTATAAAGAAGGTCATCGATATGCAGACTGCCCATACAAGGACATAACCGATTTAAAATTTTGTACTAGCTGTAGAGTCGGTGATCACTCATTAGAGGATTGCCCTACTATGCTTGATAAAATCAATAAAAAGAAAAACGTTAATGTCTTGTTGTGTGTTCAAAAACATGATGTAATCAATACGAAGAATCTGCATATAGTAAACCGATCAAGGGACAAAAATTGGGAATGATAATCCATGAATAAGTAAAATAAAAGAAAAGAACGATTATCCTCACCTGGCTACACAAAAACAATTGTATAAAGACACAAGGAATATATTTAAAGAATTTGCTAGACAAGAAGATGTTGATGATAGTCGACAAAGCACAGTTAAAGTATTAATACGTTTAGTGCAAGATGATAATGCGGTATCTCAATTCATTGAATTATTGTAAAATAAGAAGCATAATAGTAATACAGAAAAACAAACAAAAAACATATGCAGTTTAAACCAAAAAGACAAAGGTGATGCTGACCCACTTGTCGACCTAAAAATGCAAGGATACCATGTTCGACAAGTTGTACTTGACTTCGGCTCACAAGTAAATATTATGACCCGCGACACTTGGGAACAATTGGGTAGATCTCGAGTATATGAGTCAGGAATATACCTCAAATTAGCTGACCAAGGTCTGATCAAACCTATCGTAGTTTGGAGAAATGTTGATATGACAATAAAAGGAATATCGACCAAAGTCAACTTTGAAATTATTGACCCTAAGGAAGGATCCGGTTCCTTCCTAGCTTTAGTAGGACGACCATGGAGAAGAAAAATGAAAGCATCGATATCTTTAGACAAAGAAAGGATAAAACTAAAAGGGAATGGACAGAAAGTCATAGTACCTATCCATCCATCCCAAGGAGAACCTTGGATAGAACCTATTGATGAAGAAGTCGACATCTGACAATTATATCAAATACAAAATGATGAAGACTACACCGAACCCAATGTATATGGTGAACTTCACTTAGGCAATCAAGATTCAGTAGGATACAACTTAGACGCATAATTATATGATTGGGAAGTCGAAAACTACGAGATGCAAGCAAGAGGTTGCTGGACCATTCAAACAGTGCAGAAGAAACCAGTCCAACAATGTTTCTTAGTTTCCATCATCCCAAAAATATTCGAAAAGAAAAGCAAGGAATACCCTACTTTAAAACCAACAAATATAAGTATCAGACAAATCCCAAGATACAGAGAAAGAGAATCACCAGTTATGCATATAGAACAAGTATCTAAAAACATTGGTGAACATGGCAGACTACAAAGCCTAGTAGAAACCTTCACAGGACAAGCCACTAGATGGTGGGATACCCATCAAACAAGATTGCAAACATGGACAACAGCTTCAACTTACTTTGTATAAAGATTCGGAGGAAAGAGGCTAACCAAACAAGCACAAATACCTATGTTCATCCAGGGGCAGGACCCAGAAGAACACATAAGAACATGTGAAAGAGAGTGGAAAAGACTTGGGTATAAGGACGAACGTACATGGCCACACCTGTTTCCATCGACGCTATCCGACTTACCAAACAAATGGTACAAAATGGAAGAAGCACGGGGTGAAACATTTCAATGGCATGAACTTAGAGAGAACTTCATCAAAGACTTCAACTTTATACCACAAAACGAAAAGTTAGTTGAAACTGCAAAACAAATCAAAGCGTTTATAGAGCCAACCGGGAACAACACCCTAACACAAAATTATGATCGACCGACAATAACATGTAATAACATACAAACCAAGACAATACCACAGTCAACAAGACTACAAATGGAAAATGAAAATCTGGAAGGGAAAAGCTTTCGATGGAAATCATACCATTTAGAAACAACAAAACCAATTTGCACAGTACTTAAAGTCGAGACAGTCGACAAAGAAGATACTGACTGAATGACTGCTGCAGACTTTCCTGCTACATTTTCACAATTCAAAGAAGGGAGCCGGCCAATCAATGAAGCCAAAGCACCAGAATGGTTAGATGCCAAAGTGAAAACCAAAGAATTCGACATATCAAACGATGATCGACTAAAAATGGCAAAAATTGGCGATCACTGGAGTGAAGAACAAACAACCGAAATAGTAAACTTACTAAAAGAATTCCAGGATGTATTCGCTAGAGACTACACAGATCTCAAAGGTCTAGTCCATGAAATGGACGAAATGAAGATTGACATTAAACCTGATGCCTGACCTGTAAAGAAGAGGCCATATAACTTAGCTCATAAATACAAAGAGATAGTCAAGAAAGAGATTGATAATATGCTTGTAGCAGGAATTATTTATCCTATTGACCAATCGGAATGGGCAAGTCCAATGGTTGTACAACCAAAGAAGCACGACCCGACAAAGCTAAGGATCTGTGTCGATTTCAGAGAATTAAACAAAGTCACCTTAACAGATCCATTCCCAACACCCTATGCAGATGAAATCCTAAATGAAGTCGTAGGACATGAATGCTACTCGTTTACAGACGGATTCTCAGGTTACAACCAAGTACCAATAGCCAGAGAAGACCAGAAAAAGACAACATTCGTATGTGAATTCGGCTCGTTTGCCTACAAAGTTATGCCTTTTGGTCTAAAAAACGCACCTGCAGTATTTTCGAGAATTGTGGTAAAAAAATTTCAAGAATATATCTACAAAACAATGGCAGTATATTTCGATGATTGGACAATATACTCTATGCTGGAAGATCACTGCAAATGGCTAAGGCTCATGTTGGAACGATGCCGACAAATCCAACTATCTCTGAACATAACGAAATGCATATTTCTAACTCTTATAGGGATACTATTAGGACACATTGTATGCAAAGAAGGCATCAAGGTTGACTTTGCAAAAATAGAAATTATCCTCGACTTAAAACCATCAGTGAACCCAAAACAAGTCAGGGTACTACTTGGTCATACAGGATATTACAGGAAATTTATGAGGTACTATTCAGATATGACCTATCCATTGGAAGAACTATTAAGAGAAGATCAGGAGTTCGACTGGACATAATCAGGAGTTCGACTGGACATAGGAATGCAACATATCATTTGAAACACTAAAAAGGGAGCTAGTCGAGGCACCCATCCTAAGGTTCCCGAATTGGTCGATCAAATTTCACGTACACATCGACGCATCAGGCCTAGCAATAGGAGCGATCTTAACACAACCAGGGGACGACGTAATGGATTACCCCATAGTTTACAGCAACAAAAAACTAAATAAGGCAGAAAGAAACTATTTGACAATAGAAAGAGAAGCATTAGGAATGCTTTTTGCACTACGAAAGTATCGACATTACCTACTAGCCAACCCTTTCATCTTTTATATCGACCACCAAGCATTAAAATACCTTGTAAACAAACCCTTACACCATGGGAGAATTTGTCGATGGCTACTACTATTCTAAGAATTAGAATTTGAAGTCGTCGTTAGACCAGGACAATTAAATGTCGGACCCGACCACTTGTCGCGAATCGACATAGAAGAGGAGCCGACAAGAGTCAAAGACGACCTACTGGATGCACACTTATTTCGAATAGAAGCCGTCCCAACAGAATTAGAGGAAATAGCTCAATTCTTAGAAAGTGGTCAAGCACCAGAGGGCATGAGCACGAAAAAGAAACAAATCTTAGCCATGAAAGCTGCACCATATAGCCTCATAAATGGATTTTTATATAAAATGGGTCTGGATGACATCCTCAGACGATACGTATTAAAATACAAAAGAGATAATATCATGTACGAAGCACACTATGGACCGGCGTGAGGACATTTTCAAGCAGATACAACTGCCAAGAAAATCCAACAATCAGGGCTATGGTGGCCAACATTATACAAGGATTATAAAAAGTTTGTGAGCCAATGCGACAGATGTCAACGACTGGGTCGATCTCTGCCTAGTACAGAAATGCCCTTGATATCAGTAAACCCAAGTTTGCCATTTGAAATTTGGGCCATCGACTTCATAAGACCATTCCCGATACTAGCAAAAAGAACAGGTGCAAGAGACATAATAACTGCAGTAGAATATGTAACCAAGTGGGCAGAAGCAGAACCTGTCGACTCATGTTCCAGTGAGATAGCTGCTAAATTTATCTACGAAAATATAATTACTAGATTTGGATGCCCAATAACCTTAATCAGTGACCAAGGTTCACACTTTATTAACAAAACCATCAAAGCACTAACAGACCAGTTCAAAATAGACTATCGACGCAGTACAACTTATCACCCTCAATTGAATGGAGCAATCGAGGCATTCAACAAAACATTAACAAGAGGTCTAACAAAAATCTGCAACACCAACAAAGATGATTGGGATGAAAAGA
Source organism: Pseudotsuga menziesii (assembly GCA_001517045.1). Taxonomy (NCBI): domain Eukaryota; kingdom Viridiplantae; phylum Streptophyta; class Pinopsida; order Pinales; family Pinaceae; genus Pseudotsuga; species Pseudotsuga menziesii. Next base: position 210,037 of record LPNX010705286.1, on the reverse strand, counting down.
TACTTGCAGTACTATGGGCTTACATAACAACATACCAGCGTTCGACCGACCAAACACCATTCCGACTAGTCTATGGCCAAGAAGCAGTTGTTCCACTACATTTTCGACATCAAACACCTATCATAGCAGATACTTTACATGTCGATGTCGAAGAAGGCAGGAAGGACCGACTGATGCAATTAAGCAAGCTAGAAGAACACAGACTGCTCGCTTTGCAACATCAAGAAATCCAAAAACAACAGCAGAAGGCTTGGCATGATCGCAATATCAAAAACAAAAATCTGTCGGTAGGGTATCTTGCCTTACTATACAATAGTCAAGTAAAAGGAAAACCCAAAAAGTTACATACAGAATGGATGGGACCTTGGTTGTCGAAGAGATTCATGCCAACGGATCAATCCGACTAAGGATATTACAAGGCATAATATTTCGGAAACTTGTTAATGGTGCCCGACTAAAGCGGTACCAAAAAAAAAAAAAGTATAATGACCATAACTGTTAGACAAAAACTATAAAAATCTAAGAAGACTAAAAACAACAAAACAAAACCAACACCCATAACCCAGGATGACAGGAAACTTCGAAAGCTATAATAACCAGCACTTCGACAACCGACACCAAACCCATCGACATGCCGCATGATCGACATCGACTGACAACCCCAAAGGTCAAATCACGCCTTCATGACTATGGACAGAAGGAGTGCCAAAATCAAATTGCAATTAACGCAAACTCCAGAGACAGTGCTGGACCATCACTTCCGCCATTAATACGTCCATCGACATAAACGTTACCTGCGCCACCTATAAATATCAGCCCAGACAAAGATTATTTACCGTATTTTGAAGAGAGAGAACAATTCAACAGTCAGAAAATTGAGAAACGAGAACATATAAGACAAGTTGACCAAGAGACTGATGAGATGGCCTCGAAGCAAACCAGAGTTGCAGCTGCAAAAACAAAAGAATTGCAATCCGCCGAAACCCCACTCATGAGACAACTAAGAAATATCAAGAACGCCAAGGTACAAGAAACCTCATGGGCGAAAACTTGGGTCGAAATCAAGGAATGGGCCTATGTCAACAAGAAACAGAAACTAGAAGCAGAGAAGATAAAACACAACTCCATTATGAACTACATGAACATACCGTTCATGGTGAGTTTTGGAGAAACAAAAGAAACCGTGGTAAAATTTATTATCAGCTGATACCACAATGGAAAATTTTACTTCGACAAGCCAGTAGAAATCTCTGGCGAAGTCATATACAAGCTGATTGGTCTCTCAAACCAAGGCGACCCAGTCCCTATTGGTATAAAAGAAGGACTAGTAGAATGACTAACTGGAACACCATCAGGAAAAAATTCAAAAGGGATAATGATCAGTCAAATACAGGCCTGGACGCCACAAATCGTAGCCAAAATCATAGCAACAGGGCTCACCCCTACAAGACGAGGGAGTGACCTGAAGCTAGATATGTTAGAAGCGGTAGACACAATACCAAAAATAGGAAAAGTGTACAGATGGGCTCAGTATGTCGCCGACATGCTCAAATCTATATGTGAGAAGTGTCAGGAGTCAGTCGGAATTATAAGGTTCCCATCTCTGATACTTTGGATAGTGATGTACCACTTGTGCCCAGTCGGGGACAAACAGTTTCAAGAACCACACAAATTCCACATGTGGAGGTTCAAGCCATTTGTGCAGAATGGAACATTGAAAGAATTAGCAAATGCTAAAGTAATGCTGAAAATTGGTTCAAAAACCTGAAAATCCAGACGACCAGATGGAGGGTGCCTTAGAACATCCGAAGAAGTCTGCCGAAAACAGCACACATCCAACTAGAAATCGACCACACTGCAGTCTGGTATATACAGGGAGCAAAAGCAAAAGCAAAACATCTCGACTATTACCCAACAGTCGAAAAGATTTTCCAAGAGCTAGCTCGACGATCAAATACAAAATTATCAATACCAGCAAAGGCTAAAGAAGTAAACCTAACAATTGAAGAACCACTGACTGACCAGGAGAAGGAAGAGGACTATGAACTCCGACTATATATCAGCAACTTCGTATCGGAAGAAACACCAGCAGAGGACACTAACAAACTACAAGTAACAACTTTACCACCAGCGACCCAAAGGGGAAGTACACTGACGAAGCATCAAGTGGCCAAACCAGTGGAGTAAAACATAAGTCCGGTTCACCAATCGGAGGGAGGAGAAGGACTAGAGGAAGACATTGAATCTGACAACCCAGAATACGCTATAACCAAAGACAAAATCAGAAAACTAGCAAGGGAAATAGCAGCCGTAAGAAAAAAGGCAACTTAAGCAAAAGGGAAGGGGAAGTGTAAGCTTATCCTCTCTGAATCAGAAGATGAAGACCAACTAGTAGCTACGACCGTCGACATCATAGAAGACACTGTAGCGAACAAAGTTCCGGTCGAGACGCAGTTTAGACGCTTCGTCGAAACAGGAGTAAAGCAAGGTTGACCGAAAAAGGTAAAAGGTACAAACACTTCAACAGCTGAAAACATTGTTGATTTAGTTTCTACACCTCCACCCCCATCTCCAACCCAGATTACACAGGAAGACAATCCACAGATACCCACCATAAGCCCAATCGACATTTGTAAGAATGCTATGACGGAGACAGTGAAAGAACGGTTCAACCAGGATGGTGATTTCCATGCATACATTGAAAAATTACCTGAACTACTCGCCTCTGCCCAGAGGATTACCACCAAATGTCCACTGATTGAAGCTAGTGGATCAAGGCAGATCTTCCCTCAACAAACTGGACAAATACCCTAGAAACCAAGATCTGTGGGAATTATCAAGTCGACTTTCTTGAGGAACCCCGACAAGACATCTCAAGTTGTTGCAAGTCGCACTTCATCCTTTATCCCTCTTGACATCCCACACCCTCCATTAGTCAATGAGCCAGCAAGAGATGTGGAGGAAGATAACCTGGAAGATATCAATCGGGTGATCGACAACCTATTCTCTGACGACCCAGATGATTCACCACCAGAAGTCGAGGACCCAACATCGACTGAAAATATCCCTACTACACCAATTACACCCGACCATTCACTATCTCCACCACCACTGCCCAATCCAGAACCTTTGACAAACCTTGAACCATCTGTACCAAATCCTCCAGATACACATCCAGCTACAGATCCCACCCAAGAAAATCAACCAGAAGTTACACCGACCATTGCAGATCAGCAACCAGAAAACCAACCACAGGAGAATCCACCACTTGCAGATGCACAGGCACAACAACATAAACACAAGAGAAAAAGAGACAGAAAGAAGAAGGAACACCATAAAGAATCACAGTCAACAATGGTCCACATTAGCCAACTTGGATCGACTACTGCAGTCGACACAACAAAGCTAAGAGATGGAGAGTTGGGACAACTCTTAGAAACTCTGGCTATTGAGGCAAAAACAAGAAGCCAGATCAGACGCAAGGAGCTCGACAATAGTAAGAATGAACAAGTTGAGTTCTTATCAAAATGTAGAAAATTAGTTCAAACAGTAATACTAGGACCTCTAGAGGTCGACACCGACAAGCCACTTGAAAAGGCATATCAGTTATTTGAAAGCATGGTGTCGACCTTACAATCGCATCTGCTAAATACAAAAGAAGACCAAAAAGAGGAGACATCCAGATTGTTAAGGCAACAGTACACAGCATTCTTAGAAGCTTACAAAGTGCTGCAAGACTACTTGGAAGAATCTGTCATTACAGAAGAGGTACTCCGTGACTGGCCTACTTATTACGGACAAGTATTTCAGCAGACTCGACAGACTCGAGAACAGATTCAAGCGTTTGAAAGAAGAAAAGGCACTGAAGAAGCATTGAGAAACTAGATACAAGATCAAAATCGTACTGGAGACAGCCAAACTACAGAGATTAGAAAGACAAGCACACCAATGGGTACATCAAGCACTCCCAAGCTTGGATAAACTAGATACCATTTGCCCGCAGATGAAAAGATTACTAGCAGCAGCAGAAGAAAAAGATCAATTCTTGGGACCCGACATGGAAAGTATAGTAGACCTTTCCATCCAGGAGAAGATGTCAACCTTATCAAGCATCACAACATTGACCATCGACATCCAGAAAGTATTACAGAGCTGGGCATAATTTCAACATCAATTGGTCGTTACTGCGGAAGCAATCGTTGAAGTATGCATACAAAAATGACCAACCATCCGACTGCATAGCCCATGAAAACAAACAATAAAGTAACTATCTCAGACAGTACAAATTTTGAGTACCTCCCCTGTTTCTTCGAGACGAAGAAAGATTTTGTTCCTGGGGGAGATGTTGGAGGAGCTAGTCGGTGAGCCGACTAGTCGAACAACCGATTGATTAGGAGATTAGGTCGGCTGCATAAGGTCGTGTCGGTTGATCGAACCGACAGGTAGTTATATGTAACTGTTTGTAAATCATATATATTAGGTTGTTGAGCCAGTCGAGAACTCGGTTCAGTTCTGTGTATGTATGGACCCTCATGATATAATATAATTTGTTATTCCATATCTATGTTCTTGTCTCTTGTGTCTGTTATGTCTGTATGATTCAATGTGTATTATTGGTAACCCTCTGTGATCTGTGAGATTACAACAATCCCCTCCAAAGCTTTTATTAAAAATGCCCAATGGCTGGAAATTACAATAATCTCAAAGAATGAGAGCAAAATGGAAGCAAGATAGATCAAGAGAGTGAGAGCATGAGAGATTGTAACCCAAATGAGGAGGGGAAGCCTCCTTAATTAGGAAAAATGAAAGAGGGAGGCTCTTTGCTTGCTAGACAAGTGTCACAAGGGGGAGAGGGGGGCGAATTTGCTCAAGGAGGGAAAAACCATGGTTTAAGATCTCAAATATGGGGAGAGAAACCTCCAATTTAATGCTTTTAACCTTATTGCTATGTCAAATGGGGAGGAAACCACCATAGTGGGGCCCCTTCCATTGACTTTAGCTCACCCAACCAATCAAAGAGAGAAGGAGGCACCACCCTGTTGCCGCCTCTTACGCACCTGGGTTAATGCAGCATAAATCTTCATGCTACTTGGTGCATCCTTGGGGGCAAGTCTCGAGTCAGGTACTGTCACGTGATCTTGAATCCTTCGTTTAGGCTTAACTCCTAATGAATCCAAGGGGGGTAGTCTCTACCAGAAGAGTTTCTAAGGCTCTTAAGTGTTTTAATTGTTTCAATTGATTAGGTTGTTTAAGGAGTTAGAAATGAATAAATTGTTGGCACGACACTATGCAAAATTATATAATAAATTCAACAGCATTACAAGATATATCAATAATCACAATATGACTTTAAGCAAAATAGAGAGTACAAGAATTGAACTAGTGCCAATATGGAGTCACAACACAATGAATGCTGTTGAAAACAAGGAAAATATTTTGCTCGTGTACTTGGTCAATTTTAATTATTAGAATGATGAGTAATTAAAGGAAGGAGATTCCTAATATACCAAGTGGTACTGGGAATATGTCTGGAATTTGGGAAGAGTGGCTTCGCACAAGAAAATGTGGGCTAGATGGAGTCGGGGGGGGGAGGGGGAGGGGGTGTTCAACACTACACCACAAGGGTGCAGCCTAACGGGACCCCACGGTCACTTTCTAGTTGTTCCCGCTTTCCTTGGAGAATTTGCCCACTACTTCTTCAAAATCGTTTACGCCGGATTTTCGTAATGTTTTGGGTAGTTACTTTTATTAAAATGAGTTATTTAATTAGATTTGAGAAAATTAATAAGTGCACAATTCCGCTTTTGATATCCCCAAGATTGAGACTGAGTTGCGAGGAGTAGAGCATACACGGAATAGACAAATGTTCTTTCCAATTTATGAAAGCAAAGTTGAGATACAACCCTTCAAGACGGATTGTGTGCTCTTGTGAACAAAAATTTGTGAGACTAATTACTATGACAAATACATGCCGGGTTACTATTTGATTACTTCGAATAAAATTTGTAAATCTTGAAATAATCTTGATTGATTTAAAAGTTGAAGTAATCCAATCTAATCTAAATGAACAAGAAAATCCAATCCATTTCAAGGACAGACACCCCTCTTGCCCCAAAATAGGGAAAGAGGGGTGTGGGAGCTGTAATCCCACTTGCTCTTTTATTAAATTGTTACACTGTTGATAATTAAATAAAGGGTTTCCTTTTGACCTTATACTTTGGCCAAAAGGTTTACAATAAATTGCCGGAAGAAAAGAATTGAAGAGGGGGGATTTGGAGATGCTTTGGGAGGATAAAAACTTGAAAATTTTGCCAGCATTTCCTCTTGAGCTGTCAGCAAAATACAAAAACCAGCAAGCTAATCTTTTATAAGTTAGTGGATTAGCATAGAAATACAATCAAAATTTTACACCTTAATATTTGTGAAAGTTGAAGGAATTTAAACCACTTCAAATACAAGAGATTCACTAGATCTAAGCTTATGATAGCAGGTTAAAAATAAATGCTTTTAGATCTAGTTAAATAATCAAGCTAAGAAAAAATCTAAGCTTGCTTTTAAAGGTAACATGAAAAATATTTAATTTTTTAAGGATGAAGAAATAGCCCTCAAGCTTGGCTAGAATCTTTGTGAAGACATAGAAGTGCCTGAAATGCAAGAAATGTTAGATCTTTAAGATAAAGAATGAAGGAAAGAAGGGATGCAACCGAGCTCCCATTTCTCCTTCACCTGAGATAATCTGCAAGCTACACACAAACTTTGAACAAGTGATATTCAATCTAGTGCATTCAATCAAATGAAATGAGAAGAACACAAGTATTACCAACTACAAAATGTTGCTTCTTAATCTCAGATAACCAAATAAAAGTAAACAAATTAATACTTTAAATGTTTACTCAATAAACCATAAAGGATTTTTAAGCTAGAAATCAGATATGCAAATCTTGTAAGAAATGAACAATAGCTTAGCCAAATATCACCTCGATTAATTGCAGCATTCACATCAACAAGATCTTACACCATTTAGACCTGCAAAGCCTTGACTTTTATTCAAAATCAGAAAAAATAATGATCATTACAGTAGCAGAGGTTACTTGCTTTTTTTTCAAATAATGGAGCAATGCCTTGCTTATATAGAAAATATGACCAAGAGAGGGTGGTGCACTTGCCCAAGAGAGAGCACTTTGTTTGAGTTGGCATGGGACAAAAAATATGCCAACTTCTAATTCATAACTCAACACTTGGTATTATCCTCACAAATTTCCATCTTTTTCTTGAGAGATGTGCTCCACTTGATTTAGCAAAACCGACTTGCGTTTATTTGTCGAGAAAAACACTCCAAAGTGTTTTAGAAACCTTATGAAGTTTTCCACTTTACTTTTCCAACTCATAAAATTCATTTTCAGCATGTTTTTATTTTTTTTAATGAGTTGCTGAATTTTTCACTTTATCTATTTTTTTGGTATTTTTTACCATTTTCGAGTAATAATTAATTTTAGAGATAAATAATTACTCGAAAACTTAGGAAAGCAGGTTTTGGAGTTAAGTGGGTGCTCTGAGTCATATAATGAACACCCCCATGGCAAATTCAGCCCCTAGGCCACATTTTTATGCACTTTTGAATATTTTTAATTAACTTATTAAAAATTAGCTTAGAAAAACGGAAAAATTTATATTTTCTGGAAATTAAAAAAAACCTATGGGGGACTTAGTACATGTTCATATGACTCAAAAACAATGATTAGCATGGTAATATACATTGACACATAGGTTTTAATAACCTCCCAAGGTCTAACTACCAAGACATTTACTCTAGCTTTGGAGGAGCGGGTGAAAAACTCGAAAATTATAAGTAAAAAAAACGATGTATAATTCTCAAGGAAAAAACACCCTAGAGTAAAGTATTGATGACTAGGTTTTAGTAAAGACAAACCTTTTACATAATTTCATCATGCTGAGTCATTTATTACAATTTCCCCGCAGGGTATGAACATGTAAAAAACTTAAAAAATGGCCATTGATTGGCCTGATAAACTTCTGAACACATGTGATGAACAATTGATTTGTTCAAGTCTTTCACTGCTCACTGGAAATCCACTTAAATGCAACTTAGTAGATAACACCCCCTAGAGTCGGCAACTCAAAACTTGTTACATGCTTGCTTGGAGGGGCCCCTTTGGGTCTTAAATTTGTCTTATGAACCTAATATAAACATTAGAACCTTTACTTGGCCACCCCAAGTGACTATAGTCACTTTTCCAAAACTTGGCTCTCTAATTAAATGCCCAATTTCCCGATTTCCATGATTGACCTAGGAAAAAGTGACCAAAACCATAGTAATACTTGTCCGAATGACTTCAAACTTGGCCCAAGGGTGTAGGGGGTCTCGTACCATTTTTCTTGAGTACCCATACCTTTATACAACATTAAAAAGGACCAAGTAACCCTCTTTTACATTACAACAAATTGTACTGAGTGACAATTTTTAATGACCAAAAATTGAAAAAACCTATGCAAAACTTAATGAAATTCCACAAGACTCTAGATAATGTATAGCATGGTAATATAGAACATTCCTAGGCCCCAATCACCCCATGGATTCGATCACTAGAACACCTTTCACTACTTTGGAGGTAATTTTGAGTGAAAAATAATTAAAATCTCTAAAAAGAAAATTTAATTATCCAAATAAAAAAACACTCGATGAAAGGACTTCCTTAATGACTAAGTCTTAGATGATTAAGTTACAAAAAACTAGATCTTCATGCTGACATATCCTTACAAAATCCCCTACAGGGGTGCAGAAATTTCATAGAGAGAAGAAGAGTTGCCTCGCTTGATATAATCAGTAAGTACTTCATTCTTATCTTCAAGGCACATCCAACATGTGCGTGGTACATCGTTTTCCACCTAGTTGGTTTTGGTGGTCAACAATAGGCAACAAGCATAGAAATGCCTAATGACAGGAAACAAGGACAAAATTAAGATTGAAATAATTCCTAAAACACACTAAATTTCTTGACCATTTTATCAAATTTGTAAGATAATTTGTATTTAAAATTTTAACTATATATATTGTAATTTTTAAATACCACATTCCCAAAATATACAAGGGTCAAAGCATTACCCAAATACCGATCAATGACCTCGGGATGAGTATAAAACTGAGGTGCAAAAATCCAATCTAACTAACCAAGAAATCCCCAACACCTGAAGAAGAGCAGTAGTGTAGTTTGGGATTTAGGTTGTCGACCTATTTGGAGCTAGAGGGTTCAAGGTTCTTGTGTTGTAGAGCTTCCTTGCTATCAAGCTCGTAGGTTGACCAGGAAGGGCATTTTGTTCAGGGAAGATTTGTGGGGTTCTGTCTCTCTCACCTAGGAGTGGCATTCTCTTGCTTGGTATTATGCTCTTCTTGCTCTTGACTGTCTTTTGAATATGGAGTTGAGAGGCCTTATTTTGGAGTCCGAGTTATTTAAAATGAATATTGGGATGCTTGTGCCACTTTTGGGGGGATTTGGGATGGAGCTTTGGTCGATTGCTTCTCCACTATGACTCCTGATGACTGTACTTGGTGCTTCATTAAAGGCATCTGTTATCGCCAGTCCTTAATGCATGTTGTGTATCTAAGCATTTGAAGGATAGATGGGTGTGTAGACTCCACAGTGTTTGGTTGGTTCGACTTTCTGATAAGGTGGGAGTTTTTGCTTGGTTAGTAGTCTATTAGGGGATTCCATCCAAGGCCTGATTAGCCAAGAGTGGACTTTCTGATGGCCTTTGTCTTGTGTGCCATTGCTCCAAGACAATGAAGGATATTTTTTGGGATTGTTAGTTTGCCAAACATTTTTGGAGTTATCTTGAGTATTGATGTTCAGTGTTGCTTCAGGGAAAGGTTCATTAGCATTCTCCATTGTTTGAAGATTGCCACTCTTTGGTTCGTACTGGATTCTTTGGGTTATGGCATTGCTATAGGTCCTAGTCTTATGTATTCTTTGGAAAATCAGGTGTAATTCTATTTTTGATCATATGGTAAGCTCTTTGTCTACCTTTTGCTCTATGTGGAGGGATGAGGTATGCCATCAAATCTTGGCTAAGGGCGCTTTATTGATTAAAGATGCCCAAACTTTGGATCCATCATATTATTATGATTTTATTTCAATCTTAGTAGCTTTGAGGAAAAGGGTACGATGGACAGTGAATATATCTTTCCACTTGTACTACATTTTGTAAACATAAGATGTATTTAAAAAAATAATAAGTAAAATTGATAGGTGGTCATGTTTCCATGGTGTACCTGTTTTGGAAACTCTTACTCATTTCCATGTTTTGTGCAACTTAGCTTCAGAAAGGAAGGAATTATAAAGATAGATTAAATAGAGAAATCAGATGGTTAGTATATTAAGAAAAAGTAATGGAAAGATAGGAATAAAAATTGTTTACATAATTCGAGAAGATTGCCACCATAATACAGGTTCGAGGGTTTGGAAAAGAGTTATAATACTAAGAACAAGCCGCCATTTCTATTGGTCCACCAAATTAAAAATCGTGTTTGTCCAACATTGCCCTTGCCACACCATTGAAGAGCCATCGAGTAGTTGTTTCGTTAAACCCCAGATTATAGGCTGGGTGAATCTATCAACAAGCAGGGGTTGCCACTGTTTATTTCATTTGGTGAAGCTGAAATTGTGATTATTCGATTGGTTCACTTCAACGGTATCGTATATTTTATTGTTCTTTATAGATTATTGTTCTCTATCCTATTTATTTTGGATATTTACCAATGTTACAAATATCGTGTCGGTGAATATATCACCGAGGGTCCAAAAACAAATTATCGGATTTATCGGTGAAAATGTCGGCAAACACCGGCAATATATCGACAAAATAAAAAATAAAAAATATTAAAAAAATACAAAAATGCAAAAAATCACTATATATTCGAAAAAATTCGGCAAATATCGCGATATATTCGAAAAAATTGGTAAATATCGCTATAAAATCGGGAAAAAATCAGGGAAAATATCGGGGCGATATATTGCCGATATATCGCTAGTGAGTTATCGCGATGTTGCCAATATATCGGCGATATTTGTAACACTGATATTTACAGCTTGAACCAGATTAGTTATTTACAGCTTGAACCAGATTAGTTCACTTCATACATCTGGTGTGGATAAATTTGGGAATGCAAAAGCAGCTCCTAGATGATACTGAAAGCAGGAAAAAGAAAAAAACCTAAAGGAAAGTACAACCTAGATAAGTGTCTGACTAAGCTAATCACTAGGTCTAGCCAACAACCGAAGATGTATATAAGGTGTTTTGATACAATGTGAGAATGTTTGAGACTAGGATTGGACATCTTGGTGCAAGTAGAGAGAGAGAGAGAGAGATCTAAGGATGAAAGTGATGACGCCAATGATGTCACGACCTCTTGGTCTTGTTGATAGAGGGTGAAGAAATTCAATGACATTAATATGAAACTTTCATTCACACTTTCTGTCAAACACTTAAATGACTTAGGGTTTATGATTAAAAATTAACTCATTAAATTTAGAAATAAACACCATATTCAAGTTCTTCTCAACACTGAAGTAAACATTCACACATGTAAACACATAAATTTTGGTCAAAGACTGAGAAAAACCCCAACTCCTGGGGAAAATCCTAGAAAGAGAATTTTCATTAAAGAAGAATGCTCAGCATTATTTCCAACTACACTTGAAATTATTCCTTCAACTCTCACTAGAAAAAATACCCAAAATAAACCAGCAGCAAAAATACCTCGATTTCCGTGCAATTAACTGCTGTGTGACCTCTACACGTGCTTGTATGGACTGCACTTTCTTCCACGTGTGTTGTATGGACTGTACTTTTTGCAATAAATTTTTCCTCGAGAATTGTGCCATAGCCTGCAATAAATGTTGTACGACCTGTCATGTTGTTGCTGTACTTTCTGCCTCGTGATTCATGCCCACACGTGCCTATATGAACTGCTTAGTCTGCATTAAATGCTTCTGTACAGATTTTTCAGGCTGCTCCTTGCATTGGGATTTGTGCCACTTCTAGGGTATCTCTTCTCTCTCTCTTTCTCAATTTTCTCTCTCTCCTCATTGATGGTGTATCTAACTTGTCCTTTCTTCTTTGTTTTATACATTAAATTTTGTAACTAACTTATCTAACCACTTAATCTATGGTTGAGATACATTTACAAATTCAAGGGCTCACACTTAATGCACCCACATTTAATAATTAACTCACTTTAATTATTAAATAATAACTTCAGTGGAACCCATACTATAAAGTACAAAATATCATTTTATTTTATATATTACTCACTTTTATACATAAATACGCAAAGGACAAATTCTAAGTCCTCTTTATCACAGCACACCAAAACTATAAAGAGGACCTTGAGAGTTAACTTTCCAACATCTGGCACCATAGTGGGATTTGATTGTACGATCCATCGGGGGGTGGGGTGTGGGGGCGAGTGGGGGGGGAGGGGAGGAGCGAGGGAACCCTGCTCTCCTATCATCCAAGGTCAAAGGAAAGAAACTTCAAATAGATCTTTCGCTCCTAGCCGAGGCTGGAAGATATTCTAATGTGTGAGAGGCGCATTGCTCTAGATTTGTTTGGAGCTGGTTCATCTGTCAATATGAGGGGATGTAGTTAGATGTTTGGTTAAACACTGCCGAAGTGGTATCGAAGATGTCGATTGATCTTCTGATTGGGGGAGGCTGAGGGGAGAGACGAGGTCTCACCACTCTACAATCTAAAGTACTCTAGAGCTCTGCTTGTCTCTTGTTACTCCGATAAGATAGAGCAACATGAAAGTATGAGGTGATATGCCTGGTAGTTCCATGGTGGGGTGAGGCATGCGAGAATTGGCATTTGCGACGATAGTTTTAAAAATCAGAATTGGACTCGGAATCGGTCGAGGGTCAACTCGGAATCGCAATCGGAATCGGTAATGAATCGGTTATAAATCGCCCGATTTGAATTTAATGAATCGGTTTGCTAAAAAATACATAAAATATTTAAATTTTAAAGAAAAACAACATTTCCAAGATTATAATCCATGATTCCAAGGCATTGAAGACAAAATAACCAAAATCTGCTCATGTATATACCATATAAGAGTCAAGACTCAATATATCAAAATGGCACAAAGTAAACTATAATCTGGAGTCTGTGACTGTACTCTGTGCAATACATAAATGATAATATAGACTCCTCTCAGGCTGTCCAGACTCCTCTTAGGCTGTCCACTGTCCACTTAGCAGTAGCACTGTTCACTCAGCACTACCATTGTCCAACTCCACTGTCCACTCAGGCTGTCGCTGTAGCAAGTTAGCAGCTCCACTCTAGACTCCAAACATCAAACAAAAAGTGAGTGAGTGTCTTCAACTTATTATTTGTAGTTGGGTTGGGTTGGGTTGTGTTAGGTTAGGGGTTATCCTTTAGGTTAGGTAAAAAAACAAAAGTTAAAAGTTAAAACAATAAAAAATAAATAAAATAAAAATAAAAAATGACAAATTGCTGAGATGGGTCGTAACCGATCGGTCAGGATCAGAACTTGGTCGGTCAAACCGGTTTGTTACCGAATAGGACCGGTTTGGTGATCGAACCGTCCGATTCGGTAACAAACCGGTCACCGATTCAGTTTGCCTACCGGTTTGGTACCGAACCGGTGAACCGACCGGTTCCGAAACAGGTCAGACCGATTTTTAAAACACTGTTTGCGACTAAATATATCCCTGATGAAGAGGGCTATGCATCTTTGATCTCGATATCAGAAAAAAGCAGAGAGGGATCTCCTCGAGTTCCTATAGAGGTAATTGTTGCGTCCTTTGATCTCATAGTAGAAAGGGCACTTGAAAATGAGGTGTACCTCTGTCTCCAGTTCCTGTAGGTGGCAAATATGGCATATCCTATCCGGTTGGGGAATATGGTGATTGGTCTCCACTCAGATTCTATGAGAACCAACCTGAAGTTGGCCTAGGGGATCTTCTGTGAATGAATTCAATGTCGACGTGTATATGGGGGGTAGATGATGATGCCATCCTACAATTGCAAGAAGTTATCCTTATAAAAGGACATTTTTGGGTCTAAGGTCTCTGGAGGTGAGGTCCAACTACCCTGGATGTGTAGTTTGTAGATGTCCTCTCGGTTGGCCTGATTCAGATCTTGTCTTGTCGACAATAGATGGGCTAGTGCATCTAGAGAGTATAGGAAGGGGAGAGGCACTCTAGGAAGATGATCAATGACTGGAGAAGATGGGAGGCCTCTGAAAACCATGTATAGGATCAGTGTGGCCATTTAAGGCAAGGGCCTTTGAGGAGTAAAGTGCAAGGTAGGGGTACCTCTCTTTGACGGAGGTCGAGTCCCCAAACGCCCTAACTCTATGTAGGAAGGAGACTAGGCAAAATGACCTTGAGGTGAAAGGGTTGGAATTCAAACTCAACCTAAATAATGGGTTGGGGAATTGTACATTTGCATCAATGATGTGCCTGAGGAGTAGAACTTGAACTCTCTTTGTCTGGTCCTAGTCCGTTTGAAGCAATCTCGGTACCCAATTCTCTGAACCATAGAGGACTGTGGGTTTGATAATTGCTTCCATGGGCTAAAGTTTCAACAAGAGATCTTGAAATTGGCCTTGAAAGCACCATCTCTCAATAAGAGCTAGGAGCCATAGCTTTTGTTGAGCTTAGGATGGAGTGCCTGATGCATACTGAAATGAAACCCTATGAATTGGACCTCCAAGTAGGTCAATCTCGACTCCTCAGAAGTAGAAATGTAGCTTAGAAAGGAGGCTCTTTGATGAGTTAGAGATCATAACCTTGGTTTTACCCAAGTTGACTGCTAGCAGTCGAAGATCTGAAAGTTGGCAGTGTCAATCTATCTCTGAACGCCCTCAGGAGTGGAGGCCAATAAGATCAGGTCATTGACAAAAAGTAGCAGGGAAATCAACACTTGGTGTAGAAGGAGTCCATCTCCCTCTTGTATGTGCTTATGGGGGAAACTTGAAAGACTCCAACTTGTTTATATAGATCTCAAAAAGAGTAGATGAAAGGGGGCACCCCTGCTTTACCCCAATAGTACTCTATATGAAGTCAAAAAGGCCATGTGTCAATAAAAAGCGGCCTAGATCTGATTCGTACAATCTCATAATGGTTGTTAGGAGGGTCTCGGATATGCCGATGTCATGAAGTCTATGGAATAGTGCCTATCTCGGGACTGTCTCAAACACTTTCTAGAAGTTTAGAAAGTAGTAGTAGACTTTCGAAGAGCGATGTTGAGCCTCCTCAATAATGGACGTGAGTGTGAAAATGTGATCGGTTGTCTTATAGTCTGGACGGAAACAACTTATCCTTTGGCCTCAAGGTATCGATGCTCCAGCTCGTCAAAAAGCCACAAATGTAATATTGGCATAAATCTTGGAGAATGTGTGTCCAACCATGATAGTTTGGTAGTTGTCTGGCTTAGAACTACACCCCGATTTATTGATCAGGTGAATGATGTGTTTCGTCCAAGAGTGGGGAAAACTAGAGCATACTACATGGTTAAATAAATCAACAATGTAGAAGTCGAAGGATTAGATTTCATGCCTGAGGATTTCAGCCTAGGGGTTGTCCTCATTTGCTTCTATTTTAGTGCTCTTAGCCTGATCTTCTCTCCTGATGTTTGTCTCCCAGAAGATATGGCATGAAGGGGCGGAGGGAGAGGAAATACAAATGGGGGGTTGTCTAGGAATGTCATAAAGGGAGGTCATGTGGGAGAATATGGATTGGGGGTCTAGGGTTGGGGAGATGTCGTCGTGTTTAGGGAAAGGGTATGCCAAAAGTTTTTTGGGGAGTGTCGGAGGGCCGCACAAAGTTCATATCTTCTCAAGGAGAGGAACATTCACTTCTTATGACAGAGGAGGCGACAATAGGTTTTGCAGAGGTGGGGAGAAGATAAGAGTTCAAGTGTGAGGATGAAACGAAGATGCTTGAGGGTTTTGCATTCATCGTCAAACCAATGGTTCATGGGGCAGGAGCTCGAGGTGGGTTTATGAGTGTGTTGTCGAGTGTAGTGGGGTAGGAGTTGAGGGTTGCTTCCTCGAGGGCTTTGGAGAATGTCTCATACTTGGTTGTGGATGTGTCCAGTGACATGAAGTGACAGATGGAGGGAGCAACTCCTTAAGGCAGGTGTTGTAGGAGTTTGCATGTTCTCTATCAAAATGGAAGGTGGTGTAGGGAGGTGGCAGGGAGAGAGGTTGGGTGGGGGTACTAGGGGGAGGGGAGGGGGATGCAAAGAGGGAGAAGGTGAGGAGGGTGTGTTCTTTCAATTGGAGGGGAGATTGAGAAATGTTTGATAAGTGTGAGGAGGTCCTATGTGGCCATAACATAGTCTACCACACTGACCTCTCCACTTTGTCTGAAGTAAGTGAATCTCCCAATTCTAGTTAACGAGGGAGACCACTTAGGATCCAACAAGTTGTGAGATTCGCCAAGTTGTGAAAGGTGTCTCCCATATGTTGTGAGTGGCCCAACATTGTCATTATAATTTTTGTGAAGGCTAATTGACTGCGGTTCTAGCCCCTGTAGCCAAGGTCCATCCTTGGCTTTGTCATATAAGGACACTTGTAGGTTTTTGGTATGGACGTTGAAGTCCCCTAGAAGAATGACCTCCCCAATAGTGTAGTGGGAGATGTTAGAATAAAGATTGAGGAAAGGGTCTCCCTCCGACTCCCTATGGGGTGCGAAGTATGATGAGGTTGGGGGGATGTAGCATATTGCAATGCAATTGTCCCAAAGTAGGGGGCACTCCGATTAATCTAGACCCATAGGAACATGGCGTGCTCATCTGATGCCACAATACTAACCTAGATTTGAAGGGAGTCACTTATGAGATATGCAACCCCTCCGTAGCCTCTGAGGGTATTGAACCGTGTCTCCTATCGACAGGACCATGCCTAGTGGTATCCATGTATCTGTGGTGGTGTCTACATAGGGCTCATGTGTGTTTTCGTGAGAAAGAGGAGGTCACGAGACACAACTATGTCTCAAAGTGTACCCGAGGAAGACGAAAATGCTCGATTGCAGTTCTAACGACCATTGGAGATGTATATGGCAGATAAGGCCCCCATTCTTGTTTACCTCCTAGCTGGACCCATCATTTAGACCAACGACAGGAGTATCCTAGGAGAGAGTGTCTTGTATGAGAACTCTAAGGTTGCGGATAACGACCCATTTCCCTTCTTTCCTCGCTGTTGTGACCAGATTTCTAAATTGGATTGATCTCAACTTGTTGGGATTTGGTGAGGTCAAGTCTAAATTGGTCTCAATAAAATCATTTGGTGTCTTAGAGGGGGAGGTTGGAGGGAGACTCGAGGTCTCACCACTCTATTGTTGGAGGTACTCTAGGGTTCTGCTTGCTGCTTATTGCTTCGATCTGATAGATCAACACTAAAATAAGAAGTCATTGTCTTGGTCCTCCCAAGGCAAGGTGAGATGCGTAGGATTTGTGACCTATGGCTAAATATCTCCCTGATGAAGAGGGTGAGGCATCTCTGGTCCTGATACTGGAAGAAGGTGGAGAGGGATCTTCCCAAGTCCTTATAGAGGCAGTGATATTGTACTCTGATCTCATAGTATAAAGGGCACCTAGAAATGAGGTGCATCTTTGTCTTCGACTCCTATAGGTGGCACATCCGACACTATGCTGTTGGGAGCGAGGAGCGGGAGTAGAGTGAAAAACAAAATTTTCAAAAGCTCTCGTTTTGGGAGGGTTTTTTGTATAGTATATATTTTAATATATTTTGATTGATTTATATCTAAAAAACATGTAGGATGTTGAATTAGCTACAGAATACATGGATTAAACCATATAACATCAATAATCTAGTAGTTATAACTTATAACTTATAACATTATCATGAAATGATCAACCATAAAAAGTTTTGTAGGAGTTAGCAGGGAAGGGAGGTACCATAACATTGCCATCAAATGATCAACCTAGTATAGGAGCTTTTTGTAAATTTTTCTTTAAAGCACAACTAGGGCTAAAACAATATATTTAAATTTAACTGAAATAACCACACATCATGAACTTCTTTACAATATGCAGCGGAATAAAAAACTGAGAACCATTTACAACATCAATCACATCAATAGAAATGACACAATCTTTTTGGGTAGAAACCCCAGGACAAAACCCAAGATGGGAAAATCGGTGCAGCAGTATGAGAGGATATTTTTATTAAGAAAATACAGAGCTTTTACAATATCATAAAATTGATTTATGCGCTAGGTGGCAAAATCCAAACACCCAACAAATAACTGAGAAAAACCTGTGAGATGGCACAGTTCCCAAGGCAGCGTACTGCTGTACGGTGTACCTCCGCCAAAGTCTCCTGTCTCTCTCCTCTGCAATTTAGGGTTGTCTTTCTGAGTTGGTGCTCCTCCATCTTGTTTGCCAAAATTCTCTCTCACACTTCTTCCTCCGTCTCTGTTGGAGTGCAACTATGTCCTCTCCACCAATTGATCTCTCTTTTATAATTTTAGGTAAAGCGAAAACCCTAATTTCACTTTCACTTTAACTAGTGTTTCACTAAAGTTAATTTAGATTACTTTAATTTATTTTCCAAAGTAAACTTAGGAAAAGTAAATTAAATACAACTGGTTTCCTAATTTAAGTCTTCTGCATGCAAGAGCACATGCATGTAGGAAGACCGACCTTGTTGCTGCTAGTTTAACACTCCCTCTCAACAAGGAAGGGATTCGGTTGCAACCCCAACTTGTCCCTGAACTTTACAAAACTTTGTCTGCAAAGTGCCTTGGTGAAAATATCCGCCACCTGCTCATCTGTCTGTATGTACTCCAACCGAATGGTTCCTCTCTGAACACAATCTTTCAAGAAGTGGTACCTAATGTCTATGTGTTTGCTCCGGTCATGGAATACTGGATTCTCAGATAGCCTGATGCCAGTCTGATTGTCACAGTGAACTACTGTAGCCTCTAGCTCACACTCAAACAACCCTGAAAGTAACTTCCTCAGCCACATACCCTCATAAGCAGCCATGCACTCAGCCTCTGGCGAGCTCAATGCAACTGACTTCTGCTTCCTGCTAAACCAAGAGACATCCCTTGACCCAATGCTAAAACAAACTGAAGTACTCTTCCGGTCCTTTACACATCCTGCCTAGTCAGCATCTGTGAAACCTGCTAACTGTACACTCCCCCTGCGCTTATAAACCAATCCATACTTTATTGTACCTCTGATGTAACGAAGTATGTGCTTCGCAGCCGTCGAATGCACTCTTCGAAGGTCCACCATGAATTGACTCAAAGAGTCAACTGCAAAGATAATGTCTGGCAGTGTGTTGACCAGATACATAAGCGATTCGATAAGCTGACGATACAAGGTAGGATCAAATTCGTCTGACCCTGATGCATCAATCTTCCTCATGTTGGAAACTAGAGGTATGGCCATAGGCTTGCAGTCCTCCATCTTGAATCTCTTCAAGATCTCTACTGCATACTTCCCTTGTCCAATGAAGAAGCATCCATCTCTCTGCCAAACCTCTAAGCCCAGAAAGTAATGCATCAAACCAAGGTCTTTCATCTCAAACGCAACTGTAAGGTTGGACTTGTAGTCTCTAATAAGCCTCTCATCTCCTGTAAGAAAGAGATCATTGACATATAGGACCAATATGAGATGCACCTCACCTGTCAAGAAGTATAGGTTGTGGTCAACCTCACTCCGCTGAAATCCCATCTCTCGTAGATAGTTGTCTATCCTCG
Source organism: Pseudotsuga menziesii (assembly GCA_001517045.1). NCBI lineage: Eukaryota > Viridiplantae > Streptophyta > Pinopsida > Pinales > Pinaceae > Pseudotsuga > Pseudotsuga menziesii. The sequence goes on along the minus strand of LPNX010705286.1, from coordinate 190,256 downwards.
AGTACCATGGTCGAGGTGCTTGCTTAAGCCCATAAAGAGCTCTATGCAGCTTGCATACATGCGTCTCCCTTTTCTCCACATCAAACCCCTTTGGTTGCTCAATATATACCTCCTCCTCTATCACTCCGTTGAGGAAGGCAGTCTTGACGTCCATCTGATGGACTCGTCAACCCATCTCTTCTGCTAAAGAGATAATGGTCCGAATAGAAGAATAACTGGCTACAAGGGCGAAGGTCTCCTCATAGTCAATTCCCTTCTTTGAAAACCCCTTAGTTACGAAGCGTGCCTTGTACTTCTCCATGCTTTCGTCTGCTGCATGCTTTACCTTGTAGATCTGCCTGGATCCTACCACCTTCTTGCCTTCAGGTTTTGGCACAACCTCCCATACCTGGTTTTTTATGATGGAGTCATTCTCCTCAACCATAGCCTCCTGCCACACATCATGTTGTGCAGCCTCCTCGAAACTGGAAGGTTCAAAGTTGATCAACTTTGTCATCAGTGGTGGTACACTCCGTCTAAAACATCTCTGTGGAAGATCCACCTGCCTGGAATCTTGTACTGTGGACCTGAAGCACTTAGGCCTTAGCCTAGTGTCTATCTGTTGTGTTTGTTGGATGTCCGTCTCCTGCTGCTGCTCATCCTCCTTATCAAAGGTAGGAGGATCCTGTCCACTTGACTCCCTCTGACTACCAGAACCTGTGCCTTTTGTCTGTACCTGTACCTATACATCTGGCTCCTCCAACTTGATCCCTATGTCCTGTGCTGGATGTTGCTCTGCTAGTAAGTCCATAGATCTCTGCAAGGCCCTGTCCTCGTCGAGCTAGACATCCCTTTTCACAATGATCCTCTTGCGAGCAGGAATGTAAACTCTGTATGCCTTCGAAGTTTCGCTATAACCAACAAGCAACCCCTTCTCTCCAGAAGGGTCCAACTTCTTCCTATTGTCAGCATGAACATGACAATAGCAGACACTGCCGAATATGCGAATATGACTCACATCTAGCCTAGTTCCTGTGAAGACCTTTCCAATGTCTTCCTCCCCAAAGTTGTGTGGGGACACCTGTTCTGAATGTACATTGCAGTCCTGTATGCCTCGACCCAAAGGAATAGTGGCAATCCCTGATCAAATAGCATGGCCTTGGCTGCTCCAACCATAGTCCCGTTCTTTTGCTCTGCAACTCCATTATGTTGTGGGGTATGTGGCATAGTGTGCTCCTTCTTGATCCCCTCTGCCGAACAATACTCCATGAACTCATTGGAGGTGTACTCACCCCCGTTGTTTGTCCTCATCACCCGAATCTTATTCCCTTTTTGGTTCTTCACGAGAGTCTTGAACTCTCGGAACCTCTCGAAGACCTCTGACTTGGCCTTTAGGAAATAGATCCAGGCCTTCTTGGAATAGTCATCAATGAAGGTTACACAGTAATTGTAACCACTGAACAAATGGACACTCATAGGTTTGCATACATCAGAATGCACCAAGTCCAAGGGCTCCTTAGACTTGTGCTCACTTTGTGGGAAAGGCTTCCTAATGTTCTTCCCCAAAGCACAACCCTTGTAGTGGTTATGCTTCTCCTCCTGTACCTGAGGAACTCCAATGACAGCCTGTCTCAAATGTCTCAGTGCTCCATGGTGGAAGTGTGCCATCCTCCTATGCCACAACTCACTCTGACTGGTGCTTCTGTTGCTGATTAGAGCCTTTGCAGGATCAAAGTGTGCTCAAAGTGTAGTCTATACGCATTCCCGCTCCTGCCAATCACCTAATCCAAGATCCTATCTGACCCCTTGGGCCTGATATATACTCTATGGACTCAGAACTTCACCTGATATCCCTTGTCCTCCAGAGTGGAGATTGATATGAGGTTCTTGGTCAAACCTGGAACATACAACACATTAGCAGAACTGAGGGGTTTGCCAGACTCCCTCTCAAATGAAGCACTGCCAACTCCCTGCGCTTGATACCGCGCATCATCACCTAGCTCAACGTGGATCCATGTTCCACCCTCCTGCAAGTCTCTGAAGAATCTCTTATTTCCAGTCATGTGACTTGATGCTCCACTGTCGATGTACCATATACTGCTCCCTGTGGTGCTTGCCATTGCAAGCTATCAAGCAGAACTCCTCATCGAAGTTCCTACTGAACTCATCCACCTCTGCAGATCCAACCATCTGAGTGTTACTCTTCTTCTTCTTGTCTAGGCACTGGGAGGCAAAGTGTCCCTGCTTGTGGCAGATAAAACACTTGACCTTTGACACGTCAAGGTTCTTCTTACCATCCTTCTTCCTCTTTTCCTTACCCTTGCTCTTTCCTGTAAGGGCAAGAGCCTCCTCATCCACAATTTGTGGGGAACTGCTGGATGAGCCTGATCCTTAACCCATGCGGGTCTCCTCCTGCTCAAAGTCATCCCATAGTCTCTGCCAATTAGGGAGCTTCACCCTAGCCACAACACCTTTGGCAAAGGTGCCCCATGGCTTAGAGAAGCCATTGAGGGCTATCCGAACTAGCTCCTCATCCTCAGTCTTAGAACCAACAACTCCAAGCTCATCCCTGATCTATGTGAGCCTCGTGAGATAAGGCACCACTCCTTCTCCCTTGGCCATCTTGGTGCTACGCATCCTCTCTTGCAACACCATCTTTCGGTTCTTGTTCTTGCTCTGGTACAGACTTTCCAAAGCCTTCCACATCTCTAATGCGGTCTTCTTCCTTGGAAAGGTGAGGGACTATGTGGTCCTTCACTCAATCCAAGATGATTAACATGGCTCTAGAATCAATCTTCTTCCAAGTTGCTAAATTTGTTGGATCTGTGGGTGCAACCTTTGTGGAGTCAATGTGCTCCTCTGCATCACTGACGTCCAGGATCCTTGTGATCCTTTCTTTCCATGTAGGAAAGTTCTGAGCACCCTACAGTCTATCCTCAACTCTCAATTGCACGGCCATACTTAAGTGTACCTATCAAACCCTAGATTTGAAAGTCTAGGTTTGTGTCTCCCTATAGATCTGCCCTTGATTTATCACTACTGCTGCAAATCTCTCAGCTTTAGCTCATCAGAGCTCTGATACCATGTAAATTTCCCTTTAAAGCACAACCAGGGCTAAAATAGGATATTTAAATTTAACAGAAATAACCACACATGAACTTCTTTACAGGATGCAGCCGGATATAAAACTGAGAACCATTTATAACATCAATCACATCAATAGAAACGATACAATCTTTTTGGGTAGAAACCCTCAGACAAAACCCAAGATGGGAAAACCGATGCAGCAGTACGAGAGGATATTTTTATTAAGAAAATACAGAGCTTTTACACTATCAGAAAACCGATTTATGCCCTAGATGGCAAAATCGAAACACCCAACAAATGACTGAGAAAAACCTGTGATATGGCATGGTTCCCAAGGTAGCTTGCTGCTGTACAGTGCTGCTGCTATACTGTGTACCTCTGCCAAAGTCTCTTGTCTCTCTCCTCTGCAATTTAGGGCTGTCTTCCTGAGTTAGTGCTCCTCTGTCTTCTTTGCCAAAATTCTCTCTCACACTTTTTCCTCGGTCTCTATCGAAATGCAACCGTGTCCTCTCCACCAATTGATCTCTTTTTTATAACTTTAAATAAAGTGAAAACCTAATTTCACTTTCACTTTAACTAGTGTTTCACTAAAGTTAATTTAGATCACTTTAATTTATTTTCCAAAGTAAACTTAGGAAAAGTAAATTAAATACAACTAGTTTCCTAATTTAAGTCTTCTGCATGCAAGAACACATGCATGCAGGAAGACCTTCCTTGTTGCAGCTAGTTTAACACTTGTAGTATAGGAGAGGAAGGATCGCCTTAAGAGTGTGCTCCCAAAACTTGGAGCATTTTGGGAGCGAGCTTCCGAAGGAATTGAGCTTCGGGAGTGGGAGCGAGGGGGTACGAGGCGCTCCCATGCAACATAGGTCTGACATATCCTATTAGATCGTGGTAGATGGTGGTCAGTCTCCACTAGGAGTCTATGAGAACCAACTTGAAGCTGTCCCAAGGGGATCCTCAGTGAGTGCATCCAATGCCTGTGCATGTATAAGGGGTAGATGATAATGTTAACATGTAGCTCCAATAAGTGCTCAAGGTAGAAGGACATATTTGGGCCCAAGCGCGTCAGAGGTGAAGTCCAAGTGACCTGAATGTATGATTTGTAGATATCCTCCCTGATGGACTAGTTGAGAACCTATCTAGGCATCCAAAGATGGCTCGATGCATCTAGGGAGAATCTGGAAGGGGGAAGGCGCTCTAGGGAGATGGTCACAAACCAAAGAAGCCGAGATGCCTTTGAAAATCAACCGCGTGCACGGCTTGTGGGGTGATCGGAAGCGAGGGCCTTCGAGGAATAGAGTACAAGGTAGGGGGACCTCTCTCTCTTGGTGGTAGTCTTTGAAAGATTTGACTCTATGAAGGAAAGAGACCAAGTGAAATATGACCTCAAGGTAGAAGGTTGGACACCGAACTTTGCCTGAACAATGTGTTGCGAAATAGTGTGCTTACATTGGATGATGCACATGAGAAGCAAGGTATGAACTTTCTTCGTCTGGGCCCATTTTATCTGTACCAAGCTTGGTTCCTCGATCTTGGAGGCACAAAGAACTGTGGGTCTAATGATCAGCGCCATGAGATAGAGTTTGGAAAAGATGTCGCCGAATTGGTTCTGGAAGCACTGTCTCTTAATAAGGGCTAGGGAACTGTATCCTTTACTATTTCGAGGCCAGAGGGCATGTTGCATGCCAAAACGAGCCCCCATGAATTGTACTCTCTAGTAAAACTGTAAATGTAAGATGTGGTGATCTTGATCTCTTCCCCTTAGAAGTAAAAATGTAAGTTTGTAAGAGAGCCCTTCAAAGCATGGAAGACCATAACCTTGGTTTTACTTAGGTTGATCGTTATTTGTCAAAGGTCACTGTTATCACATATATAGTAGCCGGGCTACCATATTCTATTTTTTAGATTTAGTACACTTTTTCAGCCAGATCTCCTACAGATGAGACGATGAGATGAGCATTTATGATGAATCATTATTTTATTTATGGACTATAGTACTTTCCCATGCCAGGACAGAGTCTCAGGGCACTTAGATTTGAGGACCGATGTATCCATTTAGTCATGTATAGAGCAGTTAGCAGTGCCCATATTTGCATCAGTGTTTTCTCATTGGACAAATGTTGGTTCAGATGGATTATTTTCATGCTTATGACTTGGCTTGTATTATATTGTGTTATGGTTATCATTGCTCTTATACTCATTTCTGTGACATGTGTTAGCATTTAGTGTCATGATCTGGCGGTCATATAAATATGTGAACTTGGAGGTATCTATATTATGTATTGATGTCCCTACTCAAAATTGGAAGTTCTTGATCTATACTCATCGGTTTTACCCTCCTTAGGGAGAATAGAGGCAGTCATTCCCACCATACCTTGGCTTACTAGTGTTGGTTTCATTATTCATTGTCTCCACTCATCCATTACCTTCCAGTTGTGTTTTAGCCCGACTTACAACTTGACTTGTGGCATGGAGGACCTTTCCCTGCTAGAGCCTTTGTTGGACAAGCCTCCTTGTTTATTTGTGTCTCAGCTCTGAGTTTCCTAGGATGTGTTTGCTTACCAGAAACAAGTAGCGCTGCCATCAATACAATGTATTTGGAAATGAAATGAATATCTTATGAAAAAAGCCCATTCATGAAAAATAGTGTTTTTAAACATACATGAATGTAAGGCTAGCCTAATGAAATTGGCTACGAAAAAGTATTGCAATGAAATATCTTAAACATTCATGAAAAGTACTGTTTTTCAACATACATGAATGCTTAAAGCCTAAATGATAAAAGTCCGTATAAAAAATACGTAGACAAAGGCTATGGAAAAATCAAAGGCCCAAAAAAGCAATGGCTCCTAAAAGATATATCTAAAAATTGCTGGCGTTATTTGTATTGAGTTGGATTGTGAGCATTTGTCAAGGTGAGTAAGCACCTCTGAAGTAGTTCACCCATTGGTGAGGCACTGCCATCCCCTTTGTTGTTGTTTGTCCAACATATGGCTATAGTGAGTATTCCCTTTCCATATCCAAAGTGTCACGATGTTGAGCTGGTGGTCATCCTTTGTCCTAGCCTTGTTAATTCTAGCCTTCACTCTTCAACCTTCACTAGCAAATTGACTACAACTATGAAGTGAGTACAGTCTTGAAATTCTGGTCTGAGTTATAATAAATAAAACCCTATATATGTATTTGGTTGATGTACTGCTAGTGAAGTGATTGCTATTTGTTATGATTGTTACGTAAATGATTTGTAGAGCATGTTGTAGCCTTTTAATACTTGCAGCAGATGGATTTCAGCCTGAGTTACATTATTGATATCTAGTCATTTACATGTTATTATTTTGTCTATTTGATATTGTAGATGATCAGGCAGAGACCTTGAGAGGGTATGAGTATATACCTTAGATGGATTTGGACTTTCTAAGTTCAATGAGACAGCTTGTTTTCAGTTTCAGGCACTTACAGAGATGGACAGGCTTATTTTACCCTTTTGTTGCAATTTTGCTTTGTTAGATGGTCGGTTTGAGTAGGGAGATGATTTTGTTGGATCTCCTAGGGCACTGTATGGGGCATAGGGGGTCCAGCCACTTGATTATACCATAGTACCCCTCTCCTAGAGAGCCTAGTGGGTTCAGTTTGACAACGCAGGCACCTTAGGAGGCTGTTTTGGCAGGTTCACGTTTCCCGAGGCAGATTGAAAAATAATTAAATGGCTACTGAAGAATTCAGTTTGGGCTACTGAGGCAAGGAAATGGCATGGGATGAGTTCTGATCATGAGAGTGATGTCTTCCACACCTTCTCCAACAATTGTAGCACCTAGATAGGCCCACATCTATTGTTTGGGCATTTTATATTATTTTCTGGAGTTTTTGGAGGCTCACGATTTCCTCAAGGAGGCACAATTTCACAGCTCAAAATTTATATTATTTTTATTGTGCCATGGGGGCACCCAGAGGGAGTTAGTTAACACTCTATGGACCCACCATGTGCTTCATTTATTTCTTGTTGAGTGGAATCCCCTCTCCTAGGGTGATTTAGTCCATTTTATATTATATTGTTATATTGATCCATGTATTGTATGTTGAGCTCATCTCGACCATTGATTAAACATTTGTATCTTTTAATCTTAGCCACTCATTTGAAAAGTGGTTATGATTTTGGTTCTCTCATTCCTATTTAAAAGAGAGAGCTTCTCATTTGTAAGGGGTCTTTGGCTCTTGGATCTGAATAATAGAAAAACTTTTATTGTGGATATTTTTGGATCTCCTTTGCATTTGGTGTTCTTGGATGGTGATTGGAAAGTCTTTTGCTTCTTAGCATTCGGGAATTTGTTGTGAGATCTATATCTTTTTCGGAAATGTTTGTCTTGTCTATAGGAGGGCGACTTCAGCTTGGGCGTTTTGGCAGGGGGACCTCAACTCGCTTGGATTGTCTTCGTTTTTATCAGGGGGTTTTCATTAGTGTCATTGCGATCTATGATTTCTTCTTGCTATTTTTCTGAAGCATCTAGCTTTTTTCTCATGTTGCAGCAAATCTGATATGGTTGACGTTTGTTGTGAAGGAGAGAGGGCACATCGACTCCTTGGGGCAAAACGTCGGACATAGAACTTGCTCAAAGCTTCTCAAATTGATTGGGATAGCAGGGATCACCATCATCAAGGCATCCACAAGGTTTTCTAGGTAAGATCTACAGGTTAGTCCCTTTCTTCCAGATCTCAATCCATTGGCCTCTACTTTTCTTCATTTTCACATTAAAATCCCATAAATAATAAAAAACCAAAAAATATTAAAAATTAGACCGCTTGATCTCGGGCCAAATCGCTGCTAGGTTTTGTAGATTAGGTCATCCCTTCACCAAATCATCCTCAACGCTGAGCTGAAAGTGATTGGTTTGCCCTAGATATGAAAAACTGTCCTCCCAAACCCTATCGGTATCCACCATTTTTCTGACTTTTTCCGGGATTTGACTTTTTCGGCGAAATACCTTGTTGGGTTTGTAGATCGGGTCATCCTCTCACTAAATCTCCTTCAACACTGAGCTAGAAGTGGACAGGTTGCCCTAGATCTGGAAAATTGACCTCCCAAACCTTAGTGCTAGCCATCTTGCTGCTAATCTTTCTCGTAATCTTACTTTTCCAGCAAAATACCTTCATGGGTTTGTAGATCGGGGTATTTCCTAGGTGTGTCTCCTTCAACGCTGGGCAGATAGTGACTCCATTGCCTTAGATCTGACAGGCACTGATCTCCAACCCTAGCGCTACCCCCTCTTTGGCCTTTTTTTCCTGTGATCTGACTTTTCCCTGGTGACTCGGGTACTTTGACATTGTCATATATTTCATTGAGTCTGTCCTTGAGTACTAGATAGCCCCAATCCTGTCCTTGCCCTCCCTGCATTGGTTACGTTTCTCAAGGCAGTGGATATCTTCACCTATTGCTAGTACCTTAACCCTAGATCTAGTATTTACTTCATAGGTCACCTGTGTCCCACTTTGGATCGAGCCTCACACTTCCTAAACCATAATCCAAAGCCTTGGACCACCTAGTGACATCATCCATAGATTTGGGGTTCCCATTTACCTTACAGCTTATGTACCTCATGTCTATTTGATCTGATCTGGTGTCTAGGTTTGATCGCTCCTATCGGGAGTAGGTCCGAGTCTCCCTCTTTGTTGTCTTGGGCTAAGATAACATAAAGTGAAGACTCCCTCGATTGGCGTGACAACCATCCATTTGGGAGTTGAGGCAATTTTGGTTCCACCTCCTTAGTCGCTGGTCCCTCTACAATCCATTTTGGATCCACCACACATAGGCAACTACAAGGTTGGTGATAACAGTCACAAAAGATGGTCAAGGTTTCAATCTGTCTCTGTAGGCCCTCAGGAGTAGATGCCAACATCACCAAGTCATCTGCAAAAAGGAGAAGGGTGATCAACACTTGATGTAGAAGGAAACCACCACCCTCTTGGATGTGCTTATGGAGGAAAGACTCCAGCTCGTGAATATAGATCCCGAAGAGGCTCTACGAGAGGGAGCACCCCAGCTTTACGCTAATGGTACTATGGATGAAGTCAAAAAGGCTGTGTGCCATCCTGAGGCTTCCCACAATTGACTCGTACAATCTCATGATGAAGTCTAGGGGGGTCTCAAATATGGCAATGCCGTAGAGCCTTTGGAATAATGCCACCCTCAGTACTATGTCAAATGCTTTCCGGAAGTCTACAAAGCAACTGTAAACTTTGGAAGAGCGATGACGGGCCTCCTCAATAATAGCTTAGAGTGTAAAGATGTGGTCATTTGTTTGGTAGTCCGGCGGAAACTGACTTGTCCTCTAGCCTTGAGATGCCGACTCTCTAGCCTCAAAAAGTCATTGATGTAAGACTGTGGCATAGAGGTTAGAGGATGTATGGCCCACCATGATAGTCCAATAATTGTTCAGATCATAGCTACTCCTTGACTTGTGGATTGGATGGATAATGTGTCTTTCCTAGGCCGGGGGGAAGCCAGAACAAACCACATGGTTAAATTTATCAACATTATAGGACTATAGAGATTGGATGCCATGCTTCAGGAAAATCCCTTGGATTTTCCATTATCCTCGACCTTTCCTATATCTCAATGTATTTTCCTTCTCAAAGGGTCGTTTTTGGCCACTGAGAGGACAATACACAAAGGAGGCTTGAGAGCCATAGGTAGCATTGTAACTAGAAATTGCCAGAACAGACCAAGTTACCATTTGTTTACTGGATTTCACATTTGGGTTTCTAGGGTAATTACTATCTCATCTGCAATGTTTACTATGTGAGTGATTGGTTACTGCATTGAATTGTTTATTATGTAGTTTACGAGCTACTTTGTGTCATTAATGGTTGGTAGGGAATTGTGAGAATGCATGTGAGAGGAAATTGTAGCTAGAATGGTAGAAGTGCTGCATATTTTGGTTTTTCTAGTCTAATGGCAGCTTTAACAACTAGCTAAATCCCACGGTTGGATGCCTACTCAGTCCCATATATTGATGGCCTCTATTCCAGAGTTGTTGCAATTACATTGCTAGTCGTTGAATTGGTTATTGATTGATTTATTTGACTGTTGAATGTGACTTGAACCTGCTAGCCTTTTTTCTCATTCGCTGGACGTTTTTATTGATGCCTAAGGCGTTTTCATTAATGCTTGGATGTTTTTACTAAGGCTTGGACGTTTTTGTTGATGTTTGAGGCATTTTCGTTGATACCTAGATGTTTTTACCGAGGCATAGACATTTTAATTGATGCCTTGGGCATTTTCATTGGTGCCTAGACGTTTTTGTGAGGTCTAGACAATTTTATTGATTCCTGAGGCGTTTTCATTGATGTTTGGACATTTTTATTGATGCATGGGGCATTTTCATTGAAACCTAGATGTTTTCATTGATGCTTGAGCATTTTTTTCCGTCTTCAAGAGCCGTATGTCCTCTCATTATTGAGTAATGGGTTGATTGCTGAGTGTTTCCATTAGTTGGGCATTTTTCTCCTTCACCAAAATCGTACAACTTCACATTGTTGTGCAGTGGATTGCTTCCCGAGAGATCGATGACTTCTGGGCTATATGAACTTTGAAGGTCATACACTCCAACTTTGAGCTTCCTCCATTCATTGAGCTTGCTTGCTAGTTGATTAGGCTTTGGCATATGTTGGACACAATGGTCACATTGAGAGGGGGGTGAATAGATGTGTGAGCAATTTTAACTTTTTTCACCTTCTATTAATCAATCAGAGTTTATCAAGCATTATGTTATCAATTACATCATCAACTAAATCAACTATGAACCATAAGCACAATAATCACATCATAAAGAGACACAAGAATATAAGTGGGTAAACTTTATTTGTTTGCAATGGAAGACTTCAATCTTCGCGATTACAATCAACACTACTTGATAAGAAGAGCACCAACTCTTATGACAGGTGCCGGCGTGGTTTTCTTAGCTCCAACTAAGAAAGGGTTGAAGAGTCCAATCTTCAAGTGCAAGACTCAACTTGCAAGCTTGATACCAATCTTTGATTGTCATCAACTTGCTGCATATTAGCCTCTGGTCAAGAAGCCTTATCAATCAACATGTCAAGTTTGTTGCTGCCATCTCATCATCATGTCTTCTGCTGTAGATGTATCACTACCATATCCACATTGTCATATCTTTTGGTCATCAAGATGTCTGCTCATACAACAACTGCTCTTCTTGCAAGGATCTGCTCAAACAACTAACTCAAGAATCACATCATCCCAACACAACAAGAAATCTGCCCATATACTGTTCATGTACCATCATTGTGCACTTCGTCATACACAGTCACTAATCTGCTTTCACTGATCATCAAGTATGCATCATCAAGGTGTATCATCATGGTGTATTGTTGCCGCCTAATACACACTTTATGACATGGGGAAGTCTCCAACCCGCTTTGTGTGTCCTCGGGGGCAAGTTAGAATTGGGGACCACTGTCACCACAGTCTACCAACTCCTCCGTTTAGGCCAAATCCCAACAGAGCCAAGGGGGGTAGTCCCTACATGAAGGTTTATTAACAATTTAGTTAAAGGGATTTTATTTTATTAAGGTTACAAAGTTACAAGATCAGTGCCTAGATTAAATGGAGTCAAAAGATTACAAGTTACAAACTTACAAAAGAATTAAGAATGATTATCCACAGTTGTCTAAGCTAAGCAAGATCTACAATATTAACAATATGAACAAATGCTAAAGAATGGTTAAACAAATATACAATGATACCTGGAAAGAAACAAGATATACACCGGATGACCAAGTTATTATGTCAAAGATCAAACAACAGATTGCTTTCAATTTACAAGATTAAACAATGTTTTACTCAAGCATGCCACAGTACTTTAAAGATATTATACTTGAAAGTGCAAGGTACTGAAATGAAATTGAGATGCTTGCAAGATGTACTTGTAAAATGAAAGCCTTGAAAAGCAAGGACTTTGAAGCAAATACAGAAACTGAAATGTGGGTAAAACGTTTTGCAATGTCTCTTGGTTCGTTTTAATAAATTTTATTAAAGTTGTAGTTTTTGATTAAGTTTTAGATCTGGTGGTGTGACTACCCCAATCTAGTGTTTTTCAAGTCAAAGAGGGAACGCTGGTGCGCTCAAAACAGTGGAAACAAGTCCAGCTGTAGCTCCCAGGTCAAACCCCAATGCCCCGGTGCTCAACAAGGAAGACGTAGAACGCCTAGAGACCCCCCACGGTCTTCTACTCCAACTAGCTTCCGAGGTCACTGTTTTTAATCAACCGAAAAAATAGCAAGACGGATGCCTATTAAACTAGAGCCCCTAAGCCTCTTCACTTTTCATACCCTTACCTGAGTTCCCTAAAGGGAGATAACAAGGGGGCAGAGGATACACGAACAATTAAGGTTGTATATTTTAAGTAAATTGTAGATTTGTTTTTACAGTAAGCAAAATAAATTACAGAATTAACAAGTTAATAGAGTCAACCTGAGCGTTATCCCTTATGGGAGGTGCCGGTACTTGATCTTGGACTGAAAAAAACAAAGTGTGAAGGTTTGTAGCAGAAAAAGAAGTTGTTCTAATTAAGCTAAGCCCCCACCTCTCCTGCTTTTCATACCCAACTTGAAGTCCCTAAAGGGAGATGACAAGTTGGGACAGACGATACACCGGATTAGTGGGTTGTATGGTTACTCCTTTGACAGAAATAAAAATTAGATTTAATTACTTTGAACAGAAACTTGCAATTAGCTAAAACAATATCCTAACCACACAACGATCTCTGTAACAGGGAAGGTGGGTAAACAGAAATAAAACTTGCATAAAAAATAAATCTAAGCAACTAGTGTTCTAGGCTATCTCTACAGTACTCATATACAGATTTACAACAGCTTTCAAAGCTTTAGAGAATACCCCAAAGAAAACTTCTCTTTTGGGGTTTACAATCTTGTAGAAAAGAGAGGAAAAATTGAGGTTGTTTGGCCTCTTTTGGACCAAAACTTTTCTAGGGCTTTTCTAGGCAATTTTGGGCAGCATAACCCCCTGTTCTGTGCATAAACCTGCAACAAACCAGCAACTTTACTGCAGAAACACTAAAACAGAAAGTTAGCACAGATTAGTATAAAACCCAGAAAAATTATTGAAAAATCTGAACTTGAAATTTTGGAAAAAACGAAGTTTTAGTGGCCAAAAAATGAATTTTTTGGCCTCTAAATGATATATGAACAGCAGATTTATAATTCTATACTAATCTATAATGAAAGAAAGCCCTAAAACAAGGGTTTTATTCACTATACAATGAATAAAACCTAGTTTTAGGAGAGAAAGAGAGATGGACGAAAATGCAGATTTGAAGATGAAACCCTTGGAGAGATGTCCTTGGCTTAGAAAACCTGTAAACAAATATTAGATCTGCAAGAAAATGTAAGCCTAGTGATGAATATCTAACAATCTCTACAAAATACTTTGAAGAAATTTGCTAAACAATTCACAAAAGAGGGTAAAAATACTTCTACTCTCTAATCTCTCTACAAAATACTTTGTGGAGAGCTAACTAGACTAATACAAATATGCAAAAACCAAATACAAGATACAAGTTACCTCAACAATGGACCATGAAGAATGTAGAACAATAGCACAATGTTCCTCCAAAGAATTTCCTTGATTATGGCCCAAGTAGGGCAAGATTTGAGTACAAAAAGCTTCTAGGGCTTGAGCAAAATAGCTAGGACAAAATATTGAAGAAGAGAAGAGAGGAGAAGAGAGTATTTTGGCAGCATAACCATGCTCCAAAGAATCATCATAAAATGAGAGGAGGGGCCTCTCTTTTATAGTTGAAAAGATCTCAAACCCACTCCCAAATCAAGGGTTCAAAACATAGATCTAAACTCTAGCTCTCCTCCACCCTTAGATCTAGGTTTGTTGACTTTGCAAGCCATCCACCAATCATAAGCAAGGGTGTCTTTTCAAATCAATGGTAAAAAAGATAGATCCATGTCACAACGAAGATTAACCCTTAGATCTAGGGTTTCCATGACTAAAGTGGGGCCTCCTTTGACTCAATTTTTAATTTTATTATTTTTAATTTTTAATTTTTAATTTTTATTTTATCTTTTATTTTTTATTTTTATCTTTTTATTTTGACGAGGGGCACCCCACTTGGGAAATCTTCAAAAATTTATTTTGACCATGGGGGGGTTTATTTAAATAAAAATTAACGATGATTAGCCACCTCCCAAACTTAATTACCATGGCCTTATTTGATTTTTTCCTTCAAAATCAAATAATTTAATTTTTCACCTTTGGAAATTAAATTAATTTTCTGGGAAAAAATACCTTGTCTTAACCCAAATTGGTCTAACTTCTTAACCCCTTGCTAGAATGACATGAGACTTGAACCAAAGGCTTAGGGAGTGTCATAGCTTTTTCATTTGCATTCATAGCCTCCATTACAAAATGCCAAGGTTCAAGAAATTACATTATTACATCGAAACTTAATTAATTATCCACCAAATGGTAAAGTTAATTAATTAAGAAAAAATCAAAATAGAAATTAAAATCCTAACGAAATTCCGCAAGACTACAAGATATGGCTAGCATGGTCATGGACAACAACTTGAAACTTTAGCCACCTCATGGGCTTGATTATCAGAATGCCAATTCACCACTTTAGAGGATTTGTGAGGGAAAAACCCAACCAATTAAAATTGTTAATTAACAAAATTAACTGGAAGGGGAAAAAAACACTTGGTGAAGAGGACTTCCCTGATAATAAAGTCCATGGTGACATCCTTAGAGGAATGACCCATGATGACATATAAAGTTACATTAATTATCTCACGCAGGGGAGCAGACATTTCGTGTACAAAAGGGGCATAATTGTCCTGCTGAATGAAAAATCCCCAGAATTTTTCCATGGTACAAACTGCACATAATGTAGCTTCAATGTACATGAGGTTGCCACCTAGTCGAAATAGGTGGGCAGCCTCTGGCTCCAACTTGGGGACGTGTGTTCGATCATCGGAGAGCATACGAGAACTCCAGACTTTGCAACCACAAATTCTCATCAATAACCAACATAAGTCCTCATGTAGAAACCAATAAATAATCAATAATGAATAAATGAAATGACTACACAATGATCATACATATATGCATAAATAATTTCAAAGAATGAAATAATACAAAGCTGTTAAAAAAATGCAAGGAAAAGGGTTAGAGATACATTACAGAAAGTGTCCCTTAGGACACTAAGTATTTATCTTTTTGAAGAAAAACCTGATTTGTGGCTCGTTTGACCCTTTCCTGTTTCTTGTGACTTTGATAGTGCCTCACATCTTTGAAAATTTGCCAAAAGTCCACACTATCAAAAAACTGCTGATGCCATATTTTGTTAACTTCCTTTATTCTGATTCTTTCCTTTATATTTTCCGGGAAGCTAACAAAAATAACATGATCCTTTACACTATGTACACTGTCCACATTCTGAAAAAGCACTGATTCATTCTGGCATGCCTCGACTGTCTTTTCTTCTAAAACATTCTGAAAATGATCCGACACTTTACTGACTTGAGGAGAACTTACTAAAGCCTTGGGTGGCTTATCCTTTTGGGCTGGAACCTTTACATTCTTTGCTACAGGAACTGATACTTTTACATTATTGATCCAACCCTCTAAATCTATACTCAAATTATTACTTGAAAATACACTTTGTTTAGGGGTAAGTTCATGGTCACATGTTTCTTCTACTTTGTCCATATTTTTAGTCATGCAAACCATGTCTTTACCATCTTCCACTGAATCCAATAAATCTTCATTATTGTCAAACACACATTCATGACCAACCATATTAACTTGTTCCATTCTTTCTCTAGCTGCTAACTTTTTCTTTATAATCTAAAAAGAAATGGGACAAGTCCCTTCCTCATGTGAATCATCACAAGCCCTACAGTAAGGGATTACTGCATCATCAAACCAATTGTTTGCTTCCATAGGCTCTGGAGGTCTTTCTTGTTCTTGATAAGGGGGTCCTTTAGGGAGACCCTTTTGCCATCTATCATTTGGCTTATGATTATTACCTTTATCTTTTTCCATGGCAACTATCTTATTATGCATAGCTGATAATTGATTAATATAGACTTCTTCCATTTGCTTAATCAATCGGGCGAGCTCTTTGATAGAGTCACCTTGGGGTTCTTCGTTTTGAACTTTCTTAACTTCCTTTGAAAACCCAAGAACATTTGATTTCCCCGAATCTTGCATATTCTTATCTATCTTAATAGCTTTGTCTTGTGCCTCCCTAACATTTGTAGGCTCTTTATCCCTTAGCTGGTATCTCATTTCCCCTTCAAAAGCTTGAACGTAGAAAATTAAGATGGCCTTTTCAGGAGGCTTAATATCTTGAGGGAGACTCTTAACCAATTCATTAAATCTTCTGTTAAATCCTTCCACTGTTTCATTATCTTCCTTATGGCTAGAGTGCAAGGCAGTTAACAAGGAATGGTGATCCCTCTTATCTCCCCATTTATCATTAAAAGCTTCAATGATTCCCTTAAGGTCTTTAAACGTGTTATCATCATGTTCCATAAACCAATCAATGGCCTCTTCCTCTAAGGACAAAACAAAGAGTTTCATCTTCACATCCTCATGGTTGTCTGCCATACACCATCTTGCAATACATAAATTGAAATTTCTGATGTGGGCTTTAGCACTTGTAACATTGTCTTCTTGAAAAGAAGGCAACTTATCTATAGATTTCTCTGGAACTTCATGAGGGTATCCAACAATTTTAGAGAAATCACATGGTCTATAATAATTATTCATTGTTCAGGTTGGTTTACTTAGATAAACAACAAAGGCATATTAGAAATTGACTTCTTCTCCAAGACTTGTAAAGATTCTACAGGGAGCAAGTTTGTTTAACTTCCTCTAAAAGCCTTTTCAGGATCTAAGAGGGAGCTAAGCAAACCAAAGGGCTCCAGGTAGAATACCTTACTATATATTTTGAAGTGGAGTCGCCACTTGGAGAACAAGTAAACTTCCAATATGGGTAAAAGAAAGAATTTTTTTTTTTTTTTTTAAGGTTATTTCAAAATTTTTATTAACACTTTAAAAACGAATTAAATTGAAGAATTAAAGAATTAGATCTAAAATTATTTAATTAATGTCAAGACCAAGGACAAAAGACTTGTCCCCGGCAACAGCGCCAAAGATGTTGCCGCCTAATACACACTTTATGACACGGGGAAGTCTACAACCCGCTTTGTGTGTCCTCGGGGGCAAGTTAGAGTTGGGGACCACTGTCACCACAGTCTACCAACTCCTCCGTTTAGGCCAAATCCCAACAGAGCCAAGGGGGGTAGTCCCTACATGAAGGTTTATTAACAATTTAGTTAAAGGGATTTTATTTTATTAAGATTACAAAGTTACAAGATCAGTGCCTAGATTAAATGGAGTCAAAAGATTACAAGTTACAAACTTACAAAAGAATTAAGAATGATTATCCACAGTTGTCTAAGCTAAGCAAGATCTACAATATTAACAATATGAACAAATGCTAAAGAATGGTTAAACAAATATACAATGATACCTGGAAAGAAACAAGATATACACCGGATGACCAAGTTAATATGTCAAAGATCAAACAACAGATTGCTTTCAATTTACAAGATTAAACAATGTTTTACTCAAGCATGCCACAGTACTTTAAATATATTATACTTGAAAGTGCAAGGTACTGAAATGAAATTGAGATGCTTGCAAGATGTACTTGTAAAATGAAAGCCTTGAAAAGCAAGGACTTTGAAGCAAATACAGAAACTGAAATGTGGGTAAGACGTTTTGCAATGTCTCTTGGTTCGTTTTAATAAATTTTATTAAAGTTGAAGTCTTTGATTAAGTTTTAGATCCGGTGGTGTGACTACCCCAATCTAGTATTTCTCAAGTCAAAGAGGGAATGCTGGTGCGCTCAAAACAGTGGAAACAAGTCCAGCTGTAGCTCCCAGGTCAAACCCCAATGCCCCGGTGCTCAACAAGGAGGACGTAGAATGCTTAGAGACCCCCCACGGTCTTCTATTCCAACTAGCTTCCGAGGTCACTGTTTTTAATCAACCGGAAAAATAGCAAGACGGATGCCTATTAAACTAGAGCCCCAAAGTCTCTTTGCTTTTCATACCCTTACCTGAGTTCCCTAAAGGGAGATAACAAGGGGGCAGAGGATATACGAACAGTTTAGGTTGTATATTTTAAGTAAATTGTAGATTTGTTTTTACAGTAAGCAAAATAAATTACAGAATTAACAAGTTAATAGAGTCAACCTGGGCGTTATCCCTTATGGGAGGTGCCGGTACTTGATCTTGGACTGAAAAAAACAAAGTGTGAAGGTTTGTAGCAGAAAAAGAAGTTGTTCTAATTAAGCTAAGCCCCCACCTCTCCTGCTTTTCATACCCAACTTGAAGTCCCTAAAGGGAGATGACAAGTTGGGACAGAGGATACACCGGATCAGTGGGTTGTATGGTTACTCCTTTGACAGAAATAAAAATTAGATTTAATTACTTTAAACAGAAACTTGAAAGGAAAATGCAATTAGCTAAAACAATATTCTAACCACACAACAATCTCTGTAACAGGCAAGGTGGGTAAACAGAAATAAAACTTGCATAAAAAAATAAATCTAAGCAACTAGTGTTCTAGGCTATCTCTACAGTACTCATATACAGATTTACAACAGCTTTCAAAGCTTTAGAGAATACCCCAAAGAGAACTTCTCTTTTGGGGTTTACAATCTTGTAGAAAAGAGAGGAAAAATTGAGGTTTTTTGGCTTCTTTTGGACCAAAACTTTTCTAGGGCTTTTCTAGGCAATTTTGGGCAGCATAACCCCCTCTTCTGTGCATAAACCTGCAACAAACCAGCAACTTTACTGCAGAAACACTAAAACAGAAAGCTAGCACAGATTAGTATAAAACCCAGAAAAATTATTGAAAAATCTGAACTTGAAATTTTGGAAAAAACGAAGTTTTAGTGGTCAAAAAATGAATTTTTTGGCCTCTAAATGATATATGAACAGCAGATTTATAATTCTATACTAATCTATAATGAAAGAAAGTCCTAAAACAAAGGTTTTATTCACTATACAATGAATAAAACCTAGTTTTAGGAGAGAGAAAGAGAGATGGACGAAAATGCAGATTTGAAGATGAAACCCTTGGAGAGATGTCCTTGGCTTAGAAAACCTGTAAACAAATATTAGATCTGCAAGAAAATGTAAGCCTAGTGATGAATATCTAACAATCTCTACAAAATACTTTGAAGAAATTTGCTAAACAATTCACAAAAGAGGGTAAAAATACTTCTACTCTCTAATCTCTCCACAAAATACTTTTTGGAGAGCTAACTAGACTAATACAAATATGCAAAAACCAAATACAAGATACAAGTTACCTCAACAATGGACCATGAAGAATGTAGAACAATAGCACAATGTTCCTCCAAAGAATTTCCTTGATTATGGCCCAACTAGGGCAAGATTTGAGTACAAAAAGCCTCTAGGGCTTGAGCAAAATAGCTAGGACAAAATATTGTAGAAGAGAAGAGAGGAGAAGAAAGTATTTTGGCAGCATAACCATGCTCCAAAGAATCATCATAAAATGAGAGGAGGGGCCTCTCTTTTATAGTTGAAAAGATCTCAAACCCACTCCCAAATCAAGGGTCCAAAACATAGATCTAAACTCTAGCTCTCCTCCACCCTTAGATCTAGGTTTGTTGACCTTGCAAGCCATCCACCAATCATAAGCAAGGGTGTCTTTTCAAATCAATGGTAAAAAAGATAGATCCATGTCACAATGAAACTTAACCCTTAGATCTAGGATTTCCATGACTCAAGTGGGGCCTCCTTTGACTCAATTTTTAATTTTATTATTTTTAATTTTTAATCTTTATTTTATCTTTTATTTTTTATTTTTATCTTTTTATTTTGACGAGGGGCACCCCACTTGGGAAATCTTCAAAAATTTATTTTGACCATGGGGGGGTTTATTTAAATAAAAATTAACTATGATTAGCCACCTCCCAAACTTAATTACCATGGCTTTATTTGATTTTTTTCCTTCAAAATCAAATAATTTAATTTTTCACTTTTGGAAATTAAATTAATTTCCTGAGAAAAAATACCTTGTCTTAACCCAAATTGGTCTAACTTCTTAACCCCTTGCTAGAATGACATGAGACTTGAACCAAAGACTTAGGGGGTGTCATAGCTTTTTCATTTGCATTCATAGCCCCTATTACAAAATGCCAAGGTTCAAGAAATTACATTATTACATCGAAACTTAATTAATTATCCACCAAATGGTAAAGTTAATTAATTAAGAAAAAATCAAAATAGAAATTAAAATCCTAACGAAATTCCGCAAGACTACAAGATATGGCCAGCATGGTCATGGACAACAACTTGAAACCTTAGCCACCTCATGGGCTTGATTATCAGAACGCCAATTCACCACTTTGGAGGATTTGTGAGTGAAAAAACCAACCAATTAAAATTGTTAATTAACAAAATTAACTGGAAGGGGAAAAAAACACTCGGTGAAGAGGACTTCCCTGATAATAAATTCCATGGTGACATCCTTAGAGGAATGACCCATGATGACATATAAAGTTACATTAATTATCCCACGTAGGGGAGCGGACATTTCGTGTACAAAAGGGGCATAATTGCCCTGCTGAATGAAAAATCCCCAAAATTTTTCCATGGTACAAACTGCACATAATGTACATCTTCAATGTACATGAGGTTGCCACCTAGTCGAAATAGGTGGGCAACAGTGTATAAGTCATCATCATAGTGTAAAGGTATGCATCATTATCATCAAGGTATGCAACATCATCATAGGGTATGCATCATTATAGGGTATGCATCATATCATCATCATTGTGTGCATCATCATATCATCATCATTGTATGTATGCATTATCGTATCATAGTGTGTAGGGATGCATCATTATAACATCATCATGTTTATGTCAGAATGTCTTCAAGGATAAGTCACTCATTTAGAGTCTGCTGTTCATACCAAAGTCACCTGCCTTGTCACATTATCATGTCATCAACTTGTCTATTGTGTCACTGTACATCATATTATTGTAGACCAACTGATGCTGGTACAATCACCTCATTTTCCATACTTCTAGAAGGTTCTCTGCCACAGTTGACTGTCCAAATTAGAGAGATAAAACATCATCATATCATCATGGTGTATACAGTGATCATACCTTCCATAAGCAGAGCATATCAAGACCACTGTATATGTGTGCTGTAGAAAAACTCCAAACAAAACCAACCTCAGGCTTTGAGGAAGATCTCAACACCAGTATACTGTGGAACACTTCAAAGATTCAGCCTTTGCTCTGCAAAAATTCGGACTGTTATGACTGTGTATTTTTGCAAACTTGAACTAGGGCTCGAGACTGTTTGGATGAGGAGAAAAACTTAGAAGATATCAGCTCTAAAGGACTTGGTTCTATGCAGCAGTAACTATCACCCAAATCGCTGTCAAGCAACCAAACTTGGACTGTTTTAGCAGGCAAATTTGGGACTGTTTTAGGACTGTGGAAACCCTCCAAAACCAGTCACAAAACATAAGATTTTACCCCAAGACAAGTCTAAGAACAGACTGGCATATAGTAGCAGAAAGGAAGTTCAAAGACCAAAAGAACATCTTCCAAAAAGAAAAATTCAGTACTGTCTCCTCCACAAAATTCAGGATTGTGTACTGCTATCCGAATTTCCTCAGTCCACTTTTTACCTCAGTCAAGCTCCTCCTCAGTCTGCGAGTTTTCCTCAGTCCACTATCCACCTCAGTCAATGAGTTTTCTTCTCTTCATCGTTGATACATTTGGAGTGTGAGAATGACTTGTAGTTATACCTTTTTGATGTTGTCCACGTCCTCAAATTAGGGCAGACTTGTAGGTTTTTATTATTTTGTATTCTTGTTTTGTCATAAAACCACTTTAAAAAGGTCAACCTTATTATTTAGTATTTTTATTTTTGTTTTTGTTGCACAAGTCTTTAATGGTCAACCTTAGGGTTTGTTATAATTAACCCAAGACTTCAAGAGTCAACCACAAGCTCTCAAGAGTAGTGGTGTCCTCCATATTGTCATCCAAGGGTACATCAAGGAACCACGGACCCTTAGTCAAGGGTATGCACATGACCTCAAGATGTGTGCCATAGGGCATGCAAGCAAGTGACCAAGTGCTATCATGCCACCATATGTGTCAGTTCCATCATCTTTAATGGTCATCATGTCTTAGGGTTTGTTCTTCATCAAGCCATTAAGTGTCATGTCCCCAGAACCCAAAATGAAGGGTGCAAACCATCTTCAAGGGTTTCAATACCCCATGAACACACAGACCATCTTCACCCCTCCTTCAAGGGTACAAGGACCATCAAACCACCATTTGTGGGGGCACCAAGTCTTTCTCATGCCCTAGGACCATCTCCAAGGGTTCTAAGACCCCATCAACCTACAAAAGATCACATCATTTCCTTCAAGTGTTCAAGGACCATTTCTACAAAAAGTTTCTTCAACCACTAAACCATACAAGAGGACTTCCAAGGGTCAAGATCCATCATGCCAGCGCCTGTGGGGTTGCCAAGCCTTTTTCTAGGGTACCATGACCCCATCAGAGCATAAATGACCACAGAATGGGTCATCAATGCTTTTCCAACTCATCAAGGGCTTCTCCATCGTTCACAAGGGCTTTAGCATAATCGCCAAGCTCTTCAACAACATCAGTAGGGTATTCAACATCATCAACAAGGTGGTGGCTCCAAGATCCAACCTTGTGGGTACAAGGACTTGGCAGGACTCCACAAGGTGCTCCAAGGCACAACCCATCTCTGTAAGGGTTCCAAGGGACTGGATGTGAGGGTATTGGGATCATCCATACCTGTGTACTGCAAAAGGGACTTGGTGGTCATCAATGACTACCTGTGGGGCCACTGCAAGTCCCACGTTAGCATCGCGGTATATTGGGAATCCTCTTTCCCCCTTAACTCACTCATCATTGAGTAAGTTAAAACTAAGCAAGTACACTGCATAACATTTCTCATTTTTAGCAGCACTTATTTAATTTAACTCCATTTTGGCATTGGGATAATTTGTATCCTTATTTCTGTTTTCAGTCATATCATGTTATGAATGCCATATCTTTTTTATGCTTTCGAACTAAACTACAAATTTGCAGTATCTTGTTTTGGTGAATCACTTATGAACTCCTAACAACCATCTCATCCATAACTTAAGAAAATCTGGAGCCTTAGCAATTGTTTTAATAGGGACTACCCCCCTTGGCTTCGTTAGGAGTAGCCTAAATGGAGGAGTCACGATCAAGTGACAACACTTGACTCGAGTCTTGCCCCCAAGGACACACCAAGCAGCTTGAAGATTTCTGCTGTGTTCCCCCCAAGTTATGTGTAAGGCAGCAACAGTCCACATCACCAATGAAGAGGACAATAGGTTGATGTTGACATCAAGGGAAACCCTTATCCGATTGTTGCCTTCATTCTTCCATACGAAGATTCCTTTCATGGAGATGTATTAGAGATTGGTGTGCAGAGGTCAATGATTTAGGGGTTTCTTTGGGGGTTTATGCAAAAGTGAAGCATAAACCCTAAAAGTGACATGCAAACCCGAAAAGGGCATGAGTCTCTATTTAAGAAGGGTTATTGGACTAAAGAGATTATCTATTATTATTATTGTTGATTTGGAGCTTTGGAGCAGCAGCACAGTGTGCAGCAGCGACAGTTGGGCTTGAAGACGATGTCTTCAGCTAACGACGGTTCGACAATGAGATATCTACCCTAGTCTCCTTCAGGGTAGGCCATTTAGGTCCACCATCAGCTCTTCATCTTTATTTATCCACATAAAACTATCTGGCACCCATCAGAAGATTGTTTGCAGGGACACGTGTGCAACTAGGGGTTTCAGCTAGAAAACACCAAATCATTCACTGGGTCTCCTGATCTCAGTTTATCTTCTGAATATCAGCATCATCTTCATCAGCAGGATCATCCTTCGGTATTGGGTGATCATAAGCTTCCAATTTGCTCATCCGGAGCAGTTCTCATCAGTTTTGTGTAGCTAGGGGCGTGAGCAGCTAAACAGGTGAACCAATTCGCTAGCCTGCGTAAAGGGGTCAGAACCTCTGCATGCTCCAGTCAATCTCTCTGGCATGAGAAGACCTTCATCCTGGCAAAATCTCACCTTCATCAGACAACTTCTTCACCAAAAACGTCACCTTTAAATGATAAAGGGGTTCGTGCTGTTGAGAGGTAACACCGGAAGAAGGGAGCACTAGTTCTTCATCAGTTCAGCTTTTGATGCATGCGTATTATCTTTGGAGTACCACGGGCCGGATTATCAGTGGTAAGTTTTGATCTTCTCTTTGCAAATCTCTGCCATAGTTAGCTATAATTTAGAGCCATTTTCCTGGCACCTTGCATGCAAGTTTTTATTCAATACTATTGTAGACCTTGAGGCTACAAGCAAGCCCTGGAATAGAAAACAGTAGAATATCAGTATTAGGGATATTACAATGGTATTAGAGCATGTTCCTTGCCAACTGTGGGCTTGGACATGAGAAGTAAATGAATATAGAAGAAGACACTTTTGTAACCTATAGGAGAAAGAAGAGTAGGTACACGAAGGAGCAGGAATTTGAGGATATCCAACTAGAAGATACCAACTCAGACATGGACCCAACATGTATACACTTCGACAGAGGGAAAGGAACAGGAGAAGACGAAGACAGGATGGAGTTTTGTGGCTTGGTGAACGCATTGCATGATCTAGCCAAAGAGCAAAAGGAAGTCTTACATGCAATAAACGGGTTGGCGACAAAACCAGAACCAGGGCATAGCAGTATACTTCTCTCACTAGTAGATAGAGGGTCTACTAGCAGTAGCAGGAAGCATGCATACACCAATATGCAAAACACACCCCACATATATAACAGATCTTCGAGCAGACCTACTATGCCTCACTTCCTAGCAGATGCTGTAGCAGGACCAGTCATGCCATTAGAATCTAGTGAACCATTTGGAGCCTATTTATAGGAATACAGGGATTTAGGGGATGAGTTTCATGCATCCATGTCTTTCTCAGACTTTTGCAACATGAAGAGTAGGAACCGACCCAGGAATTTCAAGAGAGGGTTTAATCAGAACTATGAGTTGCAGAAAACCTTGGGTAGATTGACCATCCCAGACTTTGATGGGGCTCGCGGAGGGTCAGCGAGAATATGGGTTTAGAAGTTGGATACTTATTTCCAACTCAACCCCATGACTGAGACATATGCCATTAAATTGGCTACACTCCACCTAGACAGAGAGGCTTACGAGTGGTGGTACCACGGACTAGTGACATTGGGTCACAACACCATCAGTTCCTACAATGAGTTCACACAGAAGCTCATGGAGCGGTTTGACAGGAAAGACCTGGAGATACACTTTAGAGAGTTGGCTCAACTCAAACAGACATGTAGTGCTGAGGCGTTCATCTCAGAGTTCCAGAGGATAGCTGTTATGGTAACAGATGTGTCGGAGAAGAGGATGATTATGTTGTTTAGAGAGGCTTTGACAGAACCACTACGGGGATGGGTGAAAGCCTACAAACACTCCACTCTACAGGATGCAATCAGCAGAGCTGGAGGTCTCCAAGACTTAGTTCCAAAGAACAGGTTTCCACTAAAGACCAACTTTCCAGTTAGAGACAAAGATAGGAAACCTTTCCAATAGGAAATACGAAAGAAAACTTGGTTGGACGACGACACAAGGAAAGACTTGAGACAAAAGAAATTGTGTTTTACTTGTCAGGAACCGTGGGTTCCAGGACACAGGTGCTCAGGAAAGGTCAAAGCCCACTATATAGAGGTATATTCAAACAGTGAAGGGGAGGACTACGAGCAGGAAGCAACAGAGGAATTGCGGGCAATAGAGGAAGTGTCACTCCAAGGGGATACACCAGAGGGAGTTATTGCTACATTATCCGGGGTACCTAGGTTTCATACTTTCAGGCAAAAGAGTAGTACAGGGCCACAAAGTAGGAGTATTGATTGATGGGGGAGCAACCCACAATTTCATTGATGCAACATGGGTGGCTAAGAGGGGTATTTCAATAGAGAAGTTTGAGGGATTTACTGTAGCGGTAGCAAGAAACACTAGCATGGAGTGCAACTATTCAATTCCTAAACTGAATGTCACATTAGGCAACTACCATATGACAGACTCATTTTATGTAGTGAATGTGGCTGATACAAATGTAGTATTAGGCGTCCAATGGCTTTATTCAATAGGAAAATATACTACAGATTACAGGGCAATGGAAATGGAATTCCAGGGACCGGATGGGAAACAGGTAGTTTTGAGGGACATGAATACTTATCCCCCAAAACCAGTATCTTCACAGAGAATGGAGGCTGTGCTTAGTCGGGGTGACATAGAATGGTCAGCAGAGTGTTTGGTCACCTTTGGGAAACCTCTAGAGAACAACACCCAATACCCAACGGATATTCATGCATTATTGCAGAAGCACGAGAAGGTATTTCAGGAGCTTTCGGCAGGTAGACCACCAGACAGGGGATTTGAGAATATCATTGAGTTGGAGGAGGGGACACAGGCAGTCATCACCACTCCATACAGGCATCCCAAAAGATACAAGGATGAGATCGAGAAGACGATCAAGGAATTACTAGAACTAGGATATATCCGACGGAGTTCTAGTCCCTTTGTATCATCAGTGGTCTTAGTTAAAAAGAAGGATGGCACATTGTGAATGTGTATTGATTATATGGCACTCAATAAGAAGACCATCAAAAGCAGGTATCCCATCCCCAAGATTGATGAACTAATGGACGAGCTACGAGGTGCCAAATATTTTTCTAAAATCGATCTCCGATTAGGGTACCATCAGATCTGAGTAAGGGATCAAGACATTCCCAAGACAACTTTTCGTTGCCACTATGGTCACTATGAGTTCTTGGTCATGCCTTTTGGACTCACCAATGCTCCAACCACCTTCCAGTCATTCATGAACCACACGTTCAGGGCTCATTTACGTAAGTATTTGCTAGTGTTATTTGATGATATTTTAATTTACAACAAAACTTGGGAGGAACATCTGAAACACTTAGATGAGGTATGGAGGATTCTGGAAGAGCACTCGCTTTATGCGAAGATGTCTAAGTGTGAATTCAGCATGAAAGAGATGCTGTATCTAGGACACATAATCAATGTAGAAGGGGTACAGGTTCATATGGAGAAGATTAGAGCTATCAGGGATTGGTCAACACTGAAGACAGTTACTGAACAGAAGGGCTTCTTAGGATCTTTGCACCTACTACAGGAGGTTGTCAAGGGATTCTCTCAATTTGCCGCACCGCTCACCGACCTCACCAAGAAAGGGGCATTCACATGGATAGAATTGGCACAACATACCTTTGAGGAAATGAAAACCATCATGAGTTCATGCCTAGTTTTGGCCCTACCAAATTTTTCACAACCATTTATAGTGGAATGTGATGCTTCAGGAGAAGGGATAGGAGTCGTATTGATGCAAAACCATCACCAGATTGCATTTGAAAGCCGAAAACTGAAGGACTATGAGCGCCACTACTCCATATATGACAAGGAGATGTTAGCCATCTTACATGCCCTAACTAAATTCAGGCAATATTTGGTGGGAAGCAAATTTAAAATCAAGACAGATCATAACAGCCTCAAGTACTTTTTGGAGCAAAATGAATTAAATGAGCGCAACTAGAAATGGGTCAACAAGGTGCAGGCTTATGATTTCGAGATAGAGTATGTGAAGGGTAAGAACAATGTTGTAGCTGATGCCTTATCTAGACGACCAACTTCATTATCGCTCATAAGTATATCCATAGATTGGAGGTCTCTTCTCTTAGTAGAGTACTCCAAACACAAATTTGCTTGTGAGTTATTAGATGGACAGATACAGAATCATTGATGACATCATATATTACAAGGGTAGGATATACCTCGTCCTAGAATCAACTTTAAAAATGAAGATCATACAGGCATCACATGACTCACCGTTATTAGGGCATCAGGGTTTCTTGAAGACCTACAGGAAGATCCGAGAGAGGTTCTCATGGAAGGGCCTCAAAGGGGAAGTAATGCAGCACGTTCGGGAATGCAACATCTGCCAGCAGAACAAGATCGAACACACTCATCCGGCAGGGTTACTTCAACCATTATCGATACCGGAGCAGAAGTGGGAAAACATCTCAATGGACTTCATTACAGGGTTCCCCAAGGTACAGAGACAAGACTGCTTATATGTAGTGGTAGATCGGTTGACCAAATTTGCTCACTTATTTGCTATCTCTTCCAATTATTCAACAACACAAGTAGCTGAGTTATTTTTTAGAGAGGTTTTTAGACTACATGGGCTACCCAAAATCATTGTCAGTGATCGTGACAGTAAATTCACCAGTGCTTTCTGGCAGGAGCTATTCAAATTGGTAGGGACAAAACTTGCTACAAGTACAAATTATCATCCACAAAGTGACAGGCATACAAAGATTGTCAATAAATGGGTTGGAGGGTATCTACGCAATTATGTAGCAGGCCAACAGAGGACATGGATAAAATGGCTACACTTAGGGGAATACTGCTACAATACTACCTACTATATGTCTATCAGGATGACACCTTTTAAAGCACTGTATGGCTACGAGGCATTAAACTTCGCGGATCTAGCTTTTGGAGACAACATATAAGATAAGATAAGATAATTTTATTAATGTCCACTAATGACCACAAAGTAGGTCAACGGGACTGTCGGTTACAATGATAGTTTATGCATGTGGGAGGATCAAACGATCTCCCTTTAAAGCAAAGGGAAATACAATATAAGCAATGAAGTAGATAGAAGTAAAGATAAACAAGTCGAGCTAGGCTGAAGCATGGAAGAGTTCTTGCTCCAGTTTCGATCATGTAGTCCTGCATAGGAGCGAAGGAGCTTAGGTGGACAAGATCCAAGAGCTGAAAAGACCAGGGAGGGTCTGGTACTCCTAACATTCGAGGCTGAACAAAGAAAACAGAGAGAACTGTAAAAGTGTCTACTGTCCCGAGTCAGGGCCGGTAGGCGCGGGTTTCCCTCTAGACTGGTGTTGGTGGGGTCTGGATGGTCCTGGACGCCTCTTGGAGGGAGGTCTAATACGGAGTTGCTGCTGAGATCTCGTGGGTCGAGAATCCCCAGCCTTTATTGATTTGGGAGTTGTGTCGATATCAAGATCAGTAGATCTCTTGGTGCCCCTGGATGGCAGTAGCATGTTGAAGAACGCGATGATCCGTTGTGTGGTGTCTGGTCTAGTGGGAGGATGGAGGATTTGGGCTCGAAACCTGAGAGCCTCCTGAATATAAAGTGCTAGACATCTCTGATCGGTGTATTTGAAGAAAGTAGCCTTAGTTTGGGCCCCCCTGAACAAGCAATAGAAGCGTCCTCTGATCTCATAGTAGACAGGACATCTGAAGATAACATGTGACTCGGTTTCAACTTCTTGTAGGTGATACAGTTGGTAGATCCTATCTGATCTATTGATTTGGTGGTCTGACTTTACCCGGACTCTATGTGATGCTACTTTGAACTGTCCGAGAAGGATTCGAAGGGCATGCATCCAGTGACAAACGTATAATAGGGCCGGACAATGAGCCCGTCTCTGATCTCCAAGAAATGTTCAGCATAAAAGGCCATCTTTGGGCGCAATCCTCCCGGAGGATTGATCCAAATGACCTCAACGAACTGCTTGTAAATATCCTCTCTAATGATCTTATTCAACTCTTGTCGGATAGGTAGAAGGTGACACAGGGCATCTAGAGAGTACTAGAACGGGGGAAGACGATCTAACTGGATCCCAACTGAAGCAAGAATGCTCGAGACCCCTGTGAGCCAACACTTGGCCCTGCCTGGGTGGGTAGCACTGGTAATAGTTTGGGCAGAGCAATAAGCTAGATACAGGTACCTATCCCGGCCTTTTGATGAGTCGGCTAGCCCTTGGATCCGATGTAGGAAGGAGTCCAATCTGAAAACTGTCTCAAGGCAGAAGGGCTGGGCTACAAATTCAGCGAGAATGATGTGCTGTGGTACTGTCTACTTGCAGCTGATGATACATCGAAGGAGGAGGATCTAGACTCTCTCAGTTGATGCCTAATCAGACTCGAGTAGGGAGGGGCCCTAGATTTCTGATCCATATAAAATATTGGGACGAATCAAAGTATTTAGCAGGTCCATCTTAGATGAGATATCCTGGAAATAGTGACGAAAGCACTGTCTCTCAAGAAGGGCTAGAGACCCGTACCCCTTATTGATTCGAGGCTGGAGGGCTGTGTTGCCGCTTAATTCACACTTTAAGATGCAGGAAAGTCACAACCTGCTATGTGTGTCCTTGGGGGCAAGTGAGAGCTGGGGACCACTGTCACCACAGTCCACAACTCCTCCGTTTAGGCAAGATCCCAACAGAGCCAAGGGGGGTAGTCCCTATGGGAAAACTAAGTTCCAGGTTTATTAATTAATCACTGATTAATTAAAGGGATCATTTAAAAAAGGAAAGAGGCTAACACCTTATATAAACAAGACCAGTGCCTATTACAATGGAGTCTAAAGATAGATTGTATCTTTATGAACTTTACAAATAAAATTTAGATTTTAATCTGCGATTAAACTATAGCTTCGGTGTTTAATAATGAAACATATGAATAAACAATATAATTGTAAACAGTAATGAAATAAAACAAATGTATGGACAATGAAATAGATTTACAACATGGCAGAAAATTGTTATGAATGAAGATTATTGAACCAGCAGTAAATTTAAAGCACGAAAAGATTTTAAGCAATTAACATTTACCACATGATCATTTGCAGAATTGAAAGTAAAAAGATGCTACTGAGAAGTAAAATGGTCGAAGTAAAATATTGTAGTGCAATATTGGAGTGAAAGAGTGCTTGAAATAGTAGAATGCTGTAGAACCGGTTTTGAATTGTCTCTTGGTTTATTTTAGTTGATTTTATTAAGGGTTTTTCTTCTTGGATTTAAGTTTTAGAATCGGTGGTGTGACTACCCCGATCTAGAACTTCTCTAGCCAAAGAAGGACTGCTGTTGCGCTCAACAAAGTGGGAGCAAAGCCCACCCGTAGTTCACAGGTCAATCCCCAATGCCCCGGTGCTCGACAAGGAGGACGTCGAAGCGCCTAGAGACCGCCCGCGGTCTGCTACCCCTTCTAGCTTCCTGAGGTCACTGTTTTTAGTTGACAGAAAAAGGGCTAGATGGATGCCTATTAAACTAAGACTTCCCTGTCCCCTGGTCGTATCTCGGAGTACCCCGGAGGGTGATAACCGAGTAGAGGAGCAGGATGTGGGAAGTTGTTGTTGGTAAGTTTTAAGAGTAAATTTTAATCTTGATGGTTAAGATGCAGTGTTTATTTTAAAGCGATTAACAAATGACTTGGGAAATAAAATATTTGATTGTAGTGGGTAAAAATGAAAGTGATTTAATTACCTAAGCCCCCACTTCACTTGTTTTTCATATCCAGCTTGAAGTCCCTAAAGGGAGATGACAAATGGATAGAGGATACACAGGTTTGATGGGTTGTATGATTACTTTTAAACAGAAAAGTAAAGTTGCATAAACTTGAAAGAAATACTCAACTAACTACAGTAAACTCACCTCACAACAATCTTTGTGACAGAGATGATAGTCTGTCACAAAGATAGGTGGGTAGCTGGAAATAGAACTAGTTATCTACCTTACTTCCTAATCTACTTACTTATAAATTACAAATGCCTTACAAGACTTTACAGAATACCCCAAGAAACTCTCGTTGGGGTTTACAATAAATTGGAAAAGATATGAGAGAGAGGGTTGAGAATTGGAACCCCTTTTGAACCGGTTGAAGTTTGAGGGAATTCTGGGCCTATTCGGGCATCAAATCTCTTTCAAAATGTGCATAACCTGTCACAAACCAGCGAGCTATTCTTCGCTGGAAATCACATAAAAACACTTAAAATTGTTGTTAAAATATTAGTACCAAATTTACAAATTTACATAAAAAATATGAGTGTAAAATATTGCAGAAATGAGCGATTTAAAGGGATGGAAACTATTATGCAGACTGAATGACAGACAAATATTTATAACAGCTTTGAGCGCTTCGCGTTCTGATCTCAATTGCTTGATCTCAGATAAGGAATACCACGATTAAGCTCAAAGTGTAGATAAATATAGGCTGGAGCTAATACAATTGCAATATTCAGAATAACTGTAAGAATCGGAGAAGAAATATCGAAAAAACTTAGCTGAACAGTGTTTAAACAGCATAAATATAAGCCCTAACTAATATATAATGGGTTGGGGCCCTAAAACAAGGGTTACATTTACTATACAGTGAAATAAACCCCTTTTCAGGAAGGCTGGAAATAGATGGCCGAATTTAAAACAGGTTGCCGGAATGAGATTTTTTGAGAGATCTCCTTGATTTGAATAACCTGCAAATAACTCTATGCCTGCAAGAATTGTAATTCTAGTGATGGATACCTAACACTTCCTGCAAAACACTTTGTAAGAAATGTCAAATCATTCACAAGAAAGAATAAAAACACTTTATTCTTTAATCTCTCCACAAAACACTTTGTGGAGAGCTAACTAGAAAAATACAATAAATGCAAACAAGACAAATACAAGGTTACCTTACAAAGATTCGGATCATGAAAGAGTTTGCAGCATAGTATCCCTCCAAAGAAATTTTTATTTAATGGCCCAACTTGGGCAAATCTTCAATACAAAGTATAGCAAGAGAATATGAGAGCAAGAAATTTCCGGCAGCATAACAATAGCATGAGAGATCATGATTAATGAGGGAGTGAGACCCTCATTAAATAGTTGAGACAATCCCCAACTCTTTGAAGATAAATGGTTGAGATTAGATCTAGATCTAGGGTTTAATCCACACCACTAGATCTAGGTATTTGACTTTCTATTCTTCTCCATTAATCTCCACCTTTAGATTAATTTTTAATCAAAGGCCACAAGCTTAATCCATGTCCAAGTATTCTCCATCTTTAGATCTAGGTCTTTGGATAAATATCCACCATTAGATGACCTTTTAGGTTAAGAAATAAAAATGGAAAAATCATGGGCCCCAAGGTGGGCGCCCTCCTCTAAATTTGGCTGGACGTCTTCTTAATTGGTGGCTTTCTCCATATGTAGAAACCTTCTTTTATGAGCTAGCGCCCTACTAAATACTTTAGCTAACCTCTACATGTAGTGGCGCCCATCTCTATTGTGTTAGCGCCCCACTAAATATGGGGCGTCCTCTAAACATGTGGAGTCTTCACTATATATGGCGGCTTCCTTTAAAAATGCGCCCCTCCAAATATAATAGCGCCCCTACTAGAATACAATGGCGCCCATCTAACATATAGCGCACCTCCAAATTTGGGTGTGCCTTCATCCATTAAAACGTGGGCCCTCTCCAATAGTAGCGTGGGTCCCTTCCATTTGGTGGCGCCTCCTCTAGATTAGCGTGGACACTCCAAATGAATGTGCCCTCTCTATATTACATAGTGCCTCCATCTTTTAAATGATAACTCTTCCATCTTT
>LPNX010705286.1:115733-155115 GCA_001517045.1 Pseudotsuga menziesii | reverse complement strand
CATTTCGTTTTACAAAGGGGCAATAGCCCTGCAGAAGTGAAAAATCCTCAGATTTTTCCAAGGTACAATTATGTACATCCTCATGTACATGGAGTTGCCACCTCGTCGAAATAGGTGGGCAACAGGCTGGTCGTAGACTGAAGCGGGGCAGAACTGCACTCCTAAATAAGTATAAGTATTGGTGATCTCAACTTCCTCCCTTTTGAATAGGAAACGAAGGTCTGAGGTTTTCTTTGTCCCATTGAAGATCATAACCTTTATTTTGACCAGATTTATAGTCAGCTTCCGGAGTTCACAGAACAAGGCTAGAGCATCAAGCTGTCTTTGCAGACCTTCCTGGGAGGAAGATAGGAGTACATTGTCATCAGCGAAAAGCAGGATAGAGATCAGGACTTGGTGGAGGAGTCATCCATCTGTTTCCAGTGTGTGCTCCTGGAGGAAGGTGGTCTCCAACTCGTCAATGTAGATTCCAAACAGGGTGGGGGAAAGCAGGCAACCTTGTTTCACCCCAATGGTGCTGCGGATGAACTCGGATAACCCTCGTGCTATGCAAAGGCGGCCTCGAATGGACTCGTATAGATGCATGATGGTTGTCAGTAGAATCGACGAGACGCCAATGTCTCTGCATCGTTGCAATATGTCCTCTCTCGAAACTGAGTCGAATGCTTTCCCAAAGTCTACAAAGCAACAGTAGACTTTCGAGGAACGGTGACGTGCCTCAATCATGGCTCGGAGAGTAAAGATGTGGTCGATGGTCTGATGTGCTAGTCTGAACCCTGGCTGACCTTGAGCTCTAAGATTTCTCTGTTCAAAGTCCCTGGAAATCTTCATGTGGAGAACAGTAGCATAGAGTTTTGAGAACCTGTGGCCTACCATGATCGTTCTGTAGTTGTTAGGTTCAGAGGTGGCAAAGCACCCAATGCATAAGATTGGGTATAGGACAGTCAGGATATTCTTAAGGTCTTGAGGGAGAACTTACAGGAAGCACATAATCAGAAGAAGCTATACGCAGATAGACACAGGATTGAGAGGAGTTTTGAGGTAGGAGATTTGGTATATTTACGGCTACAACCTTACAGGCAATCTTCTCTCAAGAAAAAAGGAGCGGAAAAACTAAAACCTTGCTTCTATGGCCCTTACAAGGTAGTTCAGAAGATTGGAGAGGTGGCTTATGAACTAGATCTCCTGTAGGAGAGAAAAATTCACAATGTGTTTCATGTGTCCATCCTCAAGAAAACAATAGGACAACACATTGCTCCATCCACTGAGTTGCCTCCCTTAGATGATGAAGGGTTGTTGTAACTGATTCTAGAGAGAATCCTACAGGTGCGAGAAAGGAAACTTCGAAACAGGGTGATCCGAGAGTATTTGGTAAAATGGAAAGAATTATCTATGGAGGATGGCACATGGGAGGGAGAACATGTATTACAACATCCTAGTTTGTAGTTGCTTGAGGACAAGCAATTTCAGGCGGGGATGACTGTAATGTCCCCCTCAAATTAAGCACCCAAAACACCCGCTAACCTACTTAATTCCCATAGGTTTGAGCGGGTACTGCATAAGAGAGAATTGACTGGGGGCATTTGGTACTTAGAGCAGATCAGGATATTCATTCAGTATTAAAGTCATCAATCAGATAAAAGAAGCCTTATTTCTTTAGGCTTAAAAGTCAACATCAAATTAGAATTGCATGCATGCAAAAGTGAAGCATAAACCCTAAAAGTGACATGCAAACCCTAAAAGTGCATGAGGCTCAATTTAAGAAGGGTTATTGGACTAAAGAGATCATCTATTATTATTATTGTTGATTTGGAGCTTTAGAGCAGCAGCACAGCATGCAGCCACGACAGTTGGGGTTGAAGACGACGTCTTCAGCTAACGACGGTTCGATAGTGAGATATCTGCCCTAGTCTATTTCAGGGTAGGCCATTCAGATCCACCATCAACTCTTCATCTTTATTTATCCACATACAACTATCTAGCACCCATCAGAAGATTGTTTGCAGGGACACGTGTGCAGCCGAGGGTTTCAGCTGGAAAACCCCAAATCATTCACTGGGTCTTCGGATCTCAGTTTATCTTCTGAATATCAGCATCATCTTTATCAGCAGGATCATCCTTCGGTATTGGGTGATCATCAACTTCCAGTTTGCTCATCCAGAGCAGTTCTCATCAGTTTTGTGTAGCTGGGGGCGTGAGCAGCTAAATAGGTGAACCAATTCGCTAGCCTGCCTAGAGGGGTCAAAACCTCTGCATGCTCTAGTCATTCTCTTCGGCACGGGAAGACATTCATCTCGGCAAAATCTCACCTTCATTAGACAACTCCTTCACCAAAAACGTCACCTTTCACTGATAAAGGGGTTTGTGCTGCTGGGTGGTAACACCGGTTCTTCATCTGTTTAGCTTTTGATGCATGCATATTATCTCTGGAGTACCACAGGCCTGATTATCAGTGGTAAGTGTTGATCCTCTCTCTGCAAATCTCTGCCCTAGTTAGTTATAATTTAGAGCCATTTGCCCGGCACCTTGCATGCAAGTTTTTATTGAATATTATTGTAAACCTTGAGGCTACAAGAAAGCCCTAGAATAGAAAACAGAAGAATATCAGTATCGGGGATATTACAGTTAGACATGTCATGAAGTTTGTGATTGTGCACAAAGGTTATCTTGTAAATGACGTTGTTGCAAATACAAAGTGCTAGTAAGCACATGCAACAACAAAGGGTTGTTTGCATGTTGGGAAGCAACTGATCCTAGTAGAGGAGGGAAATCCACACCACTTTTTGTGCTGGCATATGCTCAGTGGGATCTCATAGAACAAGAAGACTAGAATTTAAGTTGGCTTCATTGACTGCTAAGATGGACCATCTTTACTATTTAGAGCTAGAGAATGCAAGACACTTGCACGCCAAAGGAGGGATTCAATTATGATTGAAGAGTACAGATCTGGAGATTTCTCAGAGCTGAGTCAATGTGTAGACTTTTTCAATGCAGGAACAAGCAAGCTAGTTAGTAGTAACCAAAACAAGAGCTAGAGCTAGTGCCAGATCTGGTAGCTAGAGCCTCAAGTTAGATCCAGTAGCTAGAGCCAAAGTTATAGCCGAGAGCAGAATCAGTTCCATGTTCCATAGAAGCGAACAAAAGGCACATTGATACAGATTGGTCCTCTAAGCTTTTGGAGACCAAAAAGCCTCTCAATTGGGAGGTGTGATCCTAAAATGGTTTTGTACCAATGGATGGATGTAAGACTCAGTACTTGCTGTAGTTATTTTCACGTTGCATAATTCCTATGGACACTAATCCTCCTCCCTCACGGTAGTTACATTGTATGCAAGGCAAAACTTGATGGGAGTTGTATATATATATGCAGAGAATCTACATTAGATAGGAAGTGCATCCCCATGCGGTAAGTGATGTACACTACAAGACAAAATAAGTTGCACATGTATTACAAGACAAGATCCTTTTGAAACAAAATACATAATGACCTTAAATTTTCGATGTCCTGATGGAATCATCACTTGGGTGCCACAGACACTTAATTTATTGGACTTTCTAGTAATGAGACAGTCATAGTTGACTTCGTCAAGTATGACCAAATGTCATCACCCTCCAAACTCTCTAATTTCTAAATTTTTAGAATTTATAAAAGCCCACACATTTTCCTCCAGAGCTATCAAAGATTCAAAATGATTGAAGGTAAAAAATTTATTTGGTAGAAGATGATAATTTTTGTTATATTTGGAAGTCTCAGGCTTGTTAAATAAAAGTTAGTCTGTTTACTTATTTTCTTCCTTTTGTAGGTTTATTTTGATTATATGAGAAGCTTCCGAATGGAGTTTAATGATTATTTTGAAGATGGTCTTATTTCTGAGATAGAAATTGGATTGGGTGCATGTGGTGAGTTAAGATATCCCTCGTATCCAGAAAAACATGGATGGAAGTATCCAGGCATTGGCGAGTTTCAGGTATCTGGTCTCTTTAACCAATTTCCGTTTTCTTTTAATTCCATAAAAGCAACTTTGACAGTCCCCTTGACTTTTAAAATTAGTTATATCACCATTTGGTGCAAAGTATTTGATGGAATAGCAATGCATGTGATTTGTTCTAGTCTCAAGAGTAGACATTAATGCATCAGTCAATGTGAATAGTAATATTTATTGCAGTATTCTTAAGGTTTGCATGGTCATTATTTCTTCGGAGTTAAAAATATTTTAGTTAAAATTATAATTTTAAAATTTAATCAGATATGCGGTCTTTGTTGTTCTTTAGTTACTAAAACTTCTACTATAATAATGATTTATGTATCAATTCTCATAAGAAGGAAATGCTTTTTTTGTTTAATTGCCTATTTGATCATTCTCTTTCTCTGTCTCCCTGTGAATTTCTGCACCGTTTTTTTCTGCATCTGAACTATGTATTCACATTATCATGCTTGTTACCTCTCAAACCTGCACTCTAAGTGGCAAAGACCTATAACACAAAATGCAACTCCAAGCGGACAAAGGAAGGCTGAAGCGAACCAATCTGGTTCAAACAGTAAATATCGAAAATAGATAGGATAGTATAAAAGAATCCATACGGATAAGAATAAAGTATAAAATGAGAAAATATGATGCCATCAGATGGTGTGCTTAAATTAAAATAAGCATTGACTGTTCATTATGGATGAATAAACACTTATTTTCATTAAGTCATGTCACTTTATCAACAAATTAATTATTATTATTATTTAATGTTTATATATATATTTGTATACGTTACAAAGTCTGTCCACTGTCACCACAACAGCTCTTCCCCACACTTTAGGTTGGTTCTCCTCCAGCACAAGGGGGGCTTCCCTAACTTAGGATTACTAAAGCTTGTTACAAAAATGCTCAAGGTGATTAGGAAGAGTTAGCTTTAGCGAAACAAAATTTGTAAAAGAAGTTTTATAAATTAAGTGATGGGGGACTAAGACTAGTGTCAAATCCATTGGGCATATGGAGTCTATGAGGTCATGACTTATGAGCTATACTATCA
This sequence comes from Pseudotsuga menziesii, assembly GCA_001517045.1. Taxonomy (NCBI): domain Eukaryota; kingdom Viridiplantae; phylum Streptophyta; class Pinopsida; order Pinales; family Pinaceae; genus Pseudotsuga; species Pseudotsuga menziesii. The sequence goes on along the minus strand of LPNX010705286.1, from coordinate 150,093 downwards.
AATAATAAGGAAATGCTATAGCTGTAATGAACAAATTACAACATTCTATATGGCTGTTTATGAGTGCTAAAATCTTCTTTCAAAAGGTCCTTGTTATCACACAACTTGTAGTTGTCCCTAAAGGTATCCTATCCGGGACGGTAGAGGAGGTGGACAACTAAAGAGGTGATCCAAGAAGTGCAACGGTTCCCAATGCAAGCTGGGAGTCACATCAACCGAGGCTCTCTTCACTTTAGATTATGAAGAATCACAACCAAGGGGGAGATGCTATAACCAATCAAAGAAGATTAGCCGAAGCAAAGGTTCATAGGGGAGTGTGTAAGTTGAGTTACGGAAACCAATGCAAGCTTAGGTGAGCCCAAGAGTTTAAGTGTGGTTGAAGAGGCTTAAGATATTAGGAATGTTCCAACCAATGAATGAGTTAGGCCACCTAGGAGGACCAAAGAGATAGATCTAACACCATGAAATACACAAGTAGGGCCCACTTCCTTAAATAGGGAAATGATTCAAATGGGTCCTGTTATCACCAACCTTGTAGTTGCCACTGTGAGATGGATCCAGGATGGATGGTAGAGGGACACGCAACTAAGGAGGTGGAACCAAGATTGCCTCGACTCCCAAATGGATTGTTGTCACGCCAATCGAGGAAGTCTTCAATTTATGTTATCTTAGCCCAAGACAACAATGGGGGAGACCCAGATCTACTCCAGACAGGAGAGATTAGACCTAGACACCAGATCAAATCAAATGGACTTGAGGTACGTAAGGTGTAAGGTGATAGAAACCCTAGATCTATGGATGACGTCACCAGGTGAACCAAGGCTTTGGATTAGGGCTTAGGAAGTATGAGGTTTGATCCAAGTTGGGACATAGGTGACCTATGAGGTAAACACTAGATCTAGGGTTAAGGTACTAGCAACAGGTGAAGATATCCACTGCCTTGGGAAACGTGACCAGTGCATAAAAAGTAAGAACGGGATTGGGGCTATCTAGTACTGATGGATAGACTCAAAGGAAGATATGACAATGTCAAAGCACCTGAGCCACTAGGAAAAGGTCGAAACACAAGAAAAAGAGGCAAAAGAGGGGGTAGTGCTAAGGTTTGAGATCAGTGCCTGTTAGATCTAGGGCAATGGAGTCACTTTCTGCCTAGCATTGGAGGAGACCCACCTGGGATTTAACCGATCTACAAACCCAAAAAGGTGTTTTGCCGAAAAAATCACATCACGGGAAAAATTGGCAGCATGGAGGATAGTGCTAGGGTTTGGAAGCCAGTTTTTCAGATCTAGGTCAACTTGGTCACTTCTAGCTCAGCGTTGAGGAAGATTCTCTTAGGGCATGACCCGATCTATGAAACCCAGAAAAGGTTTGTCCTGAGATCAAGCGGTTTGAACTTTAATATTTTTGGTTTTTTTATTATTTAGGGTTTTTTAGGTAAAAATGGAAATACAGATGCCAATGGATTGAGATATTGGAAGAGAAGAACTAACCTATAGATCTTACCTGGAAAACATTGTAGATGCTTTGATGATGGTGATCCCCGCTATCCCGATCAATTTGAGAAGATTTGAGTGAGTTCTATGCTCAACGTTTTGCTCCAAGAAGCCACTGCGCCCTCTCTCCTGCACAACAAATGTCAACCATATCAGATTTGCTGCATCATAAGAAAAAAACAAAAGCTACAGAAAAATAGCAAGATGAAATCATAGATCGCGTTGATGCTAATGAAAACCCCTTGATATGAAACACATCCAAGCCAAGCGAGTTGAGGCAACCCTGCAAAAACTCCCAAGTTGAAGTCGCCCTCCTGTAGACAAGACAATGTTTCTCGAAAAATATATAGATCTCAAAACAAATACCCAAATGCTAGGAAGCAAAAGATTTTCCAATCACCATTGAAGAACACCAGATGCAAAGGAGATCCAAAAATATCCACAAGAAAAGTTTTTCTATTATCCAAATCCAAGAGCCAAAGATCCCTTACAAATGAGAAGCTCTCTTTTTTAAATAGAAATGAGAGAACCAAAATCTTAACCACTTTTCAAATGGGTGGCTAAGATTAAAAGATACAAATGTTCTAATCAACGGTTGAGATTAGCTCAACATACAATACATGGATCAATACCATAATATAATATAAAAGTGGACTAAATCACCCTAGGAGAGGGGATCCCACTCAACAAAAAATAAATGAAGCACGTTGTGGGTCCAGGGAGTGTTAACTAACCATCTCCCTTTAGGTGTCCCTATGGCACAATAAAAATAATATAATTTTTTTACTCTGAAATTGTGCCCCCTTGAGGAAATCGATGAGCCTCCAAAAGCTCCAAAAAATAATAATATATGCCCGAAAAATAGATGGCCCATCCAAGTGTTGCTACTGCTGGAGAAGAAGTGGAAGACATCACACTCATCATCAGAACTCATCCCATACCATTTCCTTGCCTCAGTAGCCCAAATCGAATTCTTCAGTAGCCATTTTAATTATTTTTTATCTGCCTCGAGAAACGTGATATGCCAGAAACTTCCTCCTAGGGTGCCTGTGTTATCCAATAGAGCCCACCAAGCTCTCTAGGAGGGGGGTAATATGGTACAAACAAGTGGTTGGGCCCCCCATGTATCATACATCGCCCTAGGAGATCCAAGAAAAATATCTCCCTGCTCAGACAGGCCATCCAGTATGGAAAAACTTCCCTAGAAGGGTACATTGAGCCAAATCATCTCTGCAAGTGCCCGAAACTGAAAACAAGTTGTCTCACTGGACTCAGAGAGTCCAAATCCATCTAAGGTGTATACTCATACCCCCTCTATAATATCCAGACAATATACTCATGACCATCTACAATATCCAGATAAACAAAATAATAATCTGTAAATGACCATACAACCAGTAATATAACTCAGGCTAGCATCCATCTGTTGCAAGTGTTCATAGGTCAAGACATGCTCTACAAATCATTCAAATAACGCTTATAACAAGTAGTAATCATTTCACTGGCAATCTATCAACCAAATATAAAGGATTTCATTTATTAATTATAACTCAGACCAAACTTTCAAGGCCATACTCGCTTTATAGTTGTAATCAATTTGCTAGTGAAGGGTGATGGAATGTCCTCTTCCAATTAGGCCTTGAGGCCCAAAACCGCTAACCTATGTGATTCCTGTGGGTTCGAGCGGTTACTGACAGCTAGGGAATCAGCTAAGGACTGATGCCATCCATAGAAGATCTAGGGCATCATCATTTGGTCAAAAAGGGCCACCGGGGCCAAAGGCCACCTTCGTGCATGCCATCCAAGCATTATTTAATGATGCATGCACTCTTTAAGTCTCCATCCACATGCATGCAAGTCAACGGCAAATTAGAAGATAAAGTGACCTAATTAGGTCAAAGATTAGGTTTTGCGCAGTTGAACTTTATAAATAGAGGATAAAGCGTAAGGAGACTTCACTTTTGATTATGATTATTTTGGGAGCTCTTGGATAGCAGCACAGCAGTTGGGGTTGGAGACGGAGTCTTCAGCTAACAGGATTTCGGCAGTGAAACATCTGTCCTAGTCTTATTCAGGGTAAGCCATACAGGTTCACCACTTGTTCTTCATTCATTCATCAGTTATCTAGTACATGGTATAGATCGTTGCAGGGACATGTGTGCAGCCGTAAGGGGGGGGGGTTTCAGCCAGAAAGCCCTAAGTAGCTGCTGGGCCTTCAGATCTCAGTTTCCCTCCGAAACTTAGGCACCATTCTCCTCATCAGCTTCATACTCCAGTACCCGGTGATTATCAGATCCGTCCGTGCTCATCCGAAGCAGTTATCAGCAGTTTCGGGATCCCAGGGGCGTGAGCAGCTGTCTCTCTGAAGCAAGTCGCTATCCTGCCTAGAGGTCTCAGAAATTCCGCATGCACCAGGCATTCTCTCCGGTACGGAAAGGCTATCAGCCCTACAAATCAACAGTTCCATCGGACACCTCCTTCCCTGAGGGTGTCATCCTTTTCTGATTGGGCGTCTTGCTGCTGGGGGTTCACCGGAAGCAGAGGAGATCAGCCCATCTCCGATCCAGTTCTCAGTGCTTGCATACTTTCTCCGGAGCAGTGCAGTTGGCTTGTCAGTGGTAAGTGTTCATTCTATCTCACAAACCCTAACCCTAATTTTTCCTATAAAATAGGGATTTTTGCATGGCAATTTGCATGCCCAGTTGTATCAGCATATTTGTTTAGAAATAGAAAATATCGGGATTTGGGATATTACAGTGGTATCAAAGCTATTTTCTTGGCCAGTTGTGGGCTTAAGAGATGAAAAGTAGATGAATACAGAAGGAGATCCTTTTATAACCTATAGGAGGAGGAAGGGTAGATACACAGAAGAATTTGAAGATATCCAACTAGAAGATACCAATTTAGACATGGAACAAACAGGTATACATTCAGATAGGGGAAACGAAACGGGAGAAGAGGAGAATCGGATGGAGTTTCGCAGCTTGGTCTCTGCATTGCAAGACTTAGCCAAAGGACAAAAAGAAGTTCTCAATGCAATCAACAGACTATCAGCGAAACCGGAAACAGGTATCAACAGTACACCTCTCTCACCGGTAGATCGGGGATCTACAAGCAGCAGTGGAAAGATGGCGTACACTAACATCCAGAACACTCCGCACATATACAACAGACCTTCTATCAGGCCTACCATGCCTCACTTCTTGGCAGATACAGTAGGGGGCCTGGTCATGCAGGTAGAACCTAGCGAGCCTTTTGGGGCTTATTTACAGGAGTACAGAGACTTAGGGGATGAGTTTCATGCTGCCATGTCTTTCTCTGATTTCTGCAACATGAAGAGTAGGAACAGGCCCAGGAATTTCAACAAGGGTTTCAATCACAACTATGAGCTGCAGAAGACCTTGGGCAGGTTAACCATCCCAAACTTTGATGGGACTCACGGAGGATTAGCGAGAACATGGGTTCAAAAGTTGGATACCTATTTCCAACTCAACCCCATGACAGAGACAGACGCCATTAATTTGGCTACACTTCACCTGGACGGAGAAGCTCATGAATGGTGGTACCACGGATTGGTGACATTGGGTCACAACACCATACATTCTTACGGTGAGTTCACTCAGAAGCTCATAGAGAGGTTTGACAGGAAAGATCTAGAGATACATTTCAGGGAGTTGGCTCAACTCAAACAGACCGATAGTGCAGAAGCTTTTATTTCAGAATTTCAGAGGCTAGCCGTTATGGTAACAGATGTGTCAGAGAGCAGATTGACTATGTTATTCACTGAGGCCCTCATAGAGCCACTACGGGGATGGGTGAAAGCCTACAAACCCCTCACTCTGCAGGATGCTATTAGCAGGGCAAGGGATCTTCAGGATTCAGTCCCCAAAAACAAATTGCCTCTGAAAACCAATTTTCCTGTTAGGGACAAGGACAGGAAACCTTTCCAGCAGGATGTGCCCAAGAAAACCTGGTTAGATGAGGACACTAGAAAAGATTTGAGAAGGAAGAAGCTGTGCTTCACCTGCCAGGAACCATTGGTACCAGGACATAGGTGTGCAGGGAAGGCGAAGGCACACTACATTGAGGTGTATTCAGACAGTGATGAGGACGACTATGAGCAGGAGGCCATAGAAGAGGAATCCCAATAGGGTGATACACCAGAGGGAGTCATTGCTACATTATCTGGAGTACCAAGATTCCATACTCTCAAGGTCAGGGGAGTAGTACAGGGTCACAGAGTAGGAGTATTGATTGATGGGGGAGCCACCCACAATTTCATTGACTCCGCTTCTCGGCAACATCGGCGAAAAAATCAGGAAAAATCGACAAAAGTCGGCAAACATTAAAAAATAGAAAATACATTCATTTTTTTTAGAAAGCATTGTTATATATCATCATCATGTAGTCATGCCAAATATAAAACGATACATCAAAGTCGATACTGAAACATCATAGTTGTCCAATCAAGGAGTCAAAAGTATATGAAGTTTAAACAATACAAAATGACATCACATATATAAATGTATCTGAGGAAAACCAGCATCTAGGTATCTAATATCAATGCCCTCTTCCCCTTTTACGGGAAAATATCATGGGTCGTTTGTCAGGCCTGCCCCTAGCACTAGAAGTAGCAGCAAAAGGCCCTAACCCTGCATTTAATACCGGATGCTGAGTGATGGATGGAGGACTAGATGTATCAATCGGTTCAGAAGGTGGTGGCGATGCTAGCACATTACCCTCCATGGTTTCTCCAACCACCTCCTCCTCCTCTATCCATGCAAATGACTCGTCCATGATAGGAGTCTCAATCTCCACCCCCCACTTAGACAATATATCAATATTGTCCAAGGAGATGGCATTTGCATCTGGTTCTTTCTGTAACTGTGTCATCCACAAGCGGAGATTGTAATGGACATACATCAAGTGACAAGTCATTAAGACGTGTGAACTCCAACCTGTAAGAGCGTAATAAAAAAATATTATGAGTCTAGAGGGTAATAAATTAATAAATTATAATATCTTAGAGCATCATAGATTCATAAATTGCATTAAACATTTAAATGCAATTGCTTTGTTGAAATTCTAAGCTCTAAGTTTCTAACCTTCTGCGTCTCTTTGCATGTATTTTTTCAAATACACTCCAATTCCGCTCACATCATGATTTATGGGGTCACTGCATTACAAAGGCCAACATCATGGCCAGGTAGTTTGGCTAGATGGTATTTCAACCTGTTAACCCCTCCCGACATGTGATGCCCACATAATTCACAACTCAAATTTTTTCTATTTGTTCCATCCTCGGGATCAACATACTACCAAAATGGGTCCAATATCTTTGGCATTTTTGCAATTGGAATGCTTCAACTCAAATGCAACCCTAGGACACAAAAAAATTACATTAAACTCCATTGGAAAAAAATAGCAACATTAAAGCTTAAAAGATCAAACCTCTAAATTTAGATTTTAAGCCATGAAAGATAAGAAGAAGAGGGTGGCTAAGAATTAAAAAAATAAGCATGCTATTTTCCATTCTAATTTCTTAAACCCCCCTTTTACATTGTGACTGTTTTTCATATTTTTGGGCATGAAATCAATGGCAAAATAGAAAAAAAAATAGCGAAGAAATATGCAAGAAAAAATGCCCTCAAGCCCTTTTCCTCCTCTTCCACCAAAATATATTTGCCAAATGATTAAAAAAAAAACTAATTTTTCCCTTTTAAAATCGCGGATTGAAGGCCTGGGCGCTTTTTTGCGTTGACTTGCGACTTTTCCTAAAAAGTCGCGAGTCGACGCAAAAAAGCACCCAGGCCTTCAATCCGCGATTTTAAACCAAAAGTCACGGCTCCACGCTTTTTTTAAAAAGCGCTTTTTTGCGTCGACTCGCGACTCTTCCTAAAAAGTCACGAGTCGACGCAAAAAAGCACCCAGGCCTTCAATCCGCGATTTTAAACCAAAAGTCATGGCTCCACGCTTTTTTTAAAAAGCGTGACTTTTACTTGCCGAAAAATGGGCTTGGAGTAAAAATCACGACTTTTTCGACTTCTCGTGAAAAATCGCCGAGGTTTTCAACACTGATTGAGACATCACTAGCAACCCACATTCACGCAAGCACTAGTCTTTATTTCATCATTTATTACTGAGCATTTAAGTTAATTTATGTTTTGAGTGAATGTTGTTTACATACTGGTGATTTATTTAATTTTTGCAAAGTTATCTTAGTTGTAACGTTTTGTATCATTATATCTCCTAAACTAGTTGATTTAGCTCATAGATTAAACAACCTCAGTTTATTTTGATTTAGTGACCACCCCCCTTGGCTTCGCTAGGAGAGAGCCTAGATGGAGGAGTCAAGATCAAGTGACAACACTTGACTCTTGCTTGCCCCCTGTTACCACCTAATTGGTAGCATGTTGTCAGAGGATGTCTAAGGCCACATGTCATCACCCGTATGCTACAAAAGGTAAATTCTTCGTTCTGTCAACCATACTAAAAAGAAAAGAAAAATGGTCCCTTATTGGTGGTATGGGGTATGCTTTGGAAACTACTGAGGTTTTTGTACAGGAAGTGCAAAAGTTGTTGATCACCAACGTCTCAGGGGTTCAAGTTACTGCTTTTTTTGCATCCTCACCACCTTCTATATCAATTGCTGCAATTACAGCGATGGATGTTTTAGAAGAAAGTCTTGTGCGCCTTCTTAGATTACAAGAAAATGTTACTCTTCTATGGGGAGGATTGTCACAAGTACGGGGTCTGAAGGTTACAAGTAATGCCGTGTCACCATTGGTCCGTTTCCAACTAAAATAAGTTTCATTCAAGAGTGATTCAACATTTCTCCAGAAAATTGTTGATCGTATGAGGCAGTACTGTTGACCATGTCTAAACGATCTTTGCTAGATAACTGCAAATTGCCAGCTGGTATTCAATGGTCTGTGTCTGCAGCTCACACAAAATCTAATTTGTTTTGAGTTATTCAGTCATTGAAGAGTGTGGCAAAGGCTATACTTGAAAGAAATTGATCCATTTTAATGCAACCCTTGGCCTTCGAGATGACCCACGTCTTTACTTAGCCGCGTCTTTAATTAGCCGCCGGAAAAGCACATAGATAGAGGTTTATCAAAGATCGTGGGCTCCCTGGCAACATTTTGAAGTGTTGGCACGAGATGTTGAACCGGCCTCACCATATAAGTTTACAACATGAAGATCACTGCAAGATCACTGTAGCGAGTAATTTGCAGAGATTCCATCGATTGGAAGCCAAGGCGAGGAGATCAAAATTCATTTATGGTCGAAATCATTTCTGTCATCACCTGTGTGAATCGTGGAGAGGTCCACAACTTCTTGACAGCCAAAATCGTTAAAATCTAGATTGGGCCAGTATCTTTATGTGGTTTGGCTTAATCCATGTTTTCCTCTGGCAGAAGTAGCTCACAGTTGGTCTGGACGTGTTGATACGAGGAGTTGGAATCAACTTAGTAGCAGGATTATCGTGGGAACAACCAGTCAATTCAATCGATTTAGCAATCGATTGATGGTAGCCAATGTATTGACACAGAACTGAGTGAAATCAGCTTCAAGTTTTTGTGAGTTCTTGGAGCGAGGTTCGATGGTAGCGATCAGCTATTTAATTTATGAAATTCGTGGCAGCTGATTGAAAGAAGATCGACCACAGATAAGTTGATGTGTGATGCAGTTCCGATTTGGTAAAACTACCAACCCCCACATCGTCGTTTAAACTACTGCTTGAGTTATGAACTCCATCCACATACAGGCCTCAACTTGAGTGGCTGCCGATTTGTAAATCCCATGGGGTTCATTTTCTTTTGAAGAGCTGGTAGGGTTACCATATGGCCGTTGTTCGGTATCCACTTGGAGACATCAACTTGTGTTTAGAATGGGGCCGATTTCATCTTGATTTACTTTGACATATAGCGGATGGGCCAGTCCCACCTTTTTTATCCACCTTTTTTGGAGGAGGAAGCATGTAGTTACATTAGTTTTAACAAAGTGGTAATTACTTTTTAGTTGAGGAAAAAGTGGATCCAAGATTCACTTTATCCTCTTTTATTTTTATTTATTTATTTATTTTATTATTATTATTTTAGAAAAAGTGAGAATGGCTATTTTTGGGTCTATAAAAAGGACCTGCCTTCTCTTTTGTATCGATGGAAAAACTGGGAGGATTTTTCCCCAGATATTAATAGAAAATATACCTTTTTTGGGTTTTGATGTTTATTCAGTCGAGTACCCTTTATGGTGTGTGGCATTAACCTGTGTTTTGAGCATTAGTTGCTAAGTTGTTTTTTGTTTCTATGTCTACGTCTGGGGACCATAAACAGACGCTCTCGATCTATTGGAAGGCAGAAATCCTAGCAGCTGCTTTCCTTTCCCCTTTGTGAGCGTGCATGCACGGGTTGGATGCCTACATTTTATCAAGCTTGATTGTGTAGCATCTCCTTTTTTTGCATAGAGCATCCTCTGCTTTTAGGAAGAAGAAGACGTAGTAGCTGCCCCTCTGACACAAGGCCCTCATGGGTTCTACCTTGACTCCATTTCTCCCTTTAGGTATATCGGCACTGGGCCATTAGTGGGGTTTTGATCCTACCCTTCTTCCGTCAACCATTCAAATACTCTTATGCTACAACCATTTCACTAAGGCAACCTCTTCCAATCACCCTGTCAGCAACTGTTTCCTGCCCTTAGCGATCTTAACACCAGGGACGCCCCCCTTGAGTTGGAGAAGAGCCAACTTGAAACGAGGAAGAGAGGAGCGTGGTGGTTGTGGCTGCTCTTTTTGCAGTTGCCATCGGGTCGGTGTGCCTAATTTCTTTGTCACACGCACACCGGTCAGGAGCGACAACATTTTTGGCGTCGTTGCCGGGGACAATTTCCCGTTCCCGTAGATTTGAAGACTATGCTTCGTTGATATTTGTGGGAGATCATATTGCAGATCCTGATTCTCACATGGCGATTCCATGAAGGGACTAAGCCCTTGTCCTTTTGCAGATCTGAAGACTTCTTGGGTGTAGAGGTGATCACACTCAGAAATCAGAAGGCTTTAAAAGCTCACCTTGGTGACTCCATAGTTTAGCTTGAGGTATGACTATATGTATATTGCAGATTCAATGCTTCATTATTTGAGAATATGGATGATGAAATGGAAGGACTTTTTGCTCACTTGCACGGAGCTTTCACCCCACTAGATTTCTCAGGTATCCATGGATTTCCTAATAAGTGTTATAAAAGAGTACTTAGAATTGTTCTAGAGTTCTTTGGATATGACAAGGACTTGGCAATCCATCATATTGCTTCTTTCTGCAAGTTGATGGTTGATCTCAAAGTCTACCATGAGGATGATCTCATGATTTTATTTGCCTTAACTTTTGAGGGAGATGTAGAAGATTGGTTCAATGACCTTTGGTATGAAAGCATAGATTCAATGGCAAAGTTTTCTTAGAAGCTTCTCTTGCGTTGGCATGAAGGAACGGTTGATGAAATTGAGTAATTGGCCAGAGAGTATGATGCCCTCCTCCGCAAGACACAACCTGATTCTGAAGAGGAGATCCATGAAGAAAATATCATTGAAGATGAAGCGGTACAAGGACCCTTGGTTGAAGACATTACTGAAGATATGGAGCTGCCTTAGATCTATGTCACTGAAGATATTCCTGAATCACTCCATGCTGAAGATTTGGACTTGCCTCAAGTTCATAATATGTTTTTTACAGATCAGCTTGAGCATCCTTATGATGGAGGTTGGTATTTGAGCCCTATCAATCAATGGATGGAGGCTTCTTGTGCACATGCTTCCTGCCCAAAATTTGATAGTTTCTTTTACCCTAACACTCTGGTTTTTTAGTTTAGTTGGTTGCATAAACAAATTGTAAGAAATCTTTGTTTGATGATAGTTCTGTCCTTGTTTCTGTCTATAACCAAGCACATATAAAGGAAGTTTGGCATGGAAAAGATGCTTGAGTGGTTCCATTGGTTATATGCATATACTTGACGGTTTCCAGGCTCATGTTAAGTTAGTGTAGGTAGGCTGAATAAGCTCTTGCATGAGCATTTGCATTTGATAGTTTTCTTATTGTGCATCGATCTATTTCAAAGTTTGTAATAAGCAGGTGGTTGGATGTGAATCAAGCCATCCCCACTGCACAGGTAGTTGGCCTACAAATAAGAGAATCTAAGGTTCTCATGTGCTCTCTCCAAGAGCACATGTTCCCATATGGAGCCAGATGTTACCACCTAATTGGTAGCATGTTGTCAGAGGATGTCTAAGGCCACATGTAGTCACCTGTATGCTACAAAAGGTAAATTCTTCGTTCTGTCAATCAGACTAAAAAGAAAAGAAAAATGTTCCCTTACTGCTGCTATGGGGTATCCTTTGGCAACTATTGAGGTTTCTATACAGGAAGTGCAAAAGTTGTTGATCACCAACGTTTCAGAGGTTCAGGTTACTGCTTTTTTTGCATCCTCACCACCTTCTATAGCAATTGCTGCAATCACAGGGATGGATGTTTTAGAAGAAAGTCTCGAGCGCCTTCTCAAATCACAAGAAAATTTTACTCTTCTATGGGGAGGATTGTCACAAGTATGGGGTCTGAAGGTTACAAGTAATGTCATGTCACCATTGGTCTGTTTCCAACTAAAATCAATTTGATTCAAGAGTGATTCAACGTTTCTCTAGGAAATTGTTGATCGTATGAGGCAGTACTGTTGACCATGTCTAAACGATCTTTGCTAGATAACTGCAAATTGCCAACTGGTATTCAATGGTCTGTGTCTGCAGCTCACACAAAATCTAATTTGTTACGAGTTATTCAGTCATTGAAGAGTGTGGCAAAGGCTATACTTGAAAGAAATTGATCCATTTTAATGCAATCCCTGGCCTCCGGGATGACTCGCGTCTTCCATTAGCCGCCAGAAAAGCACATAGACAGAGGTTTATCAAAGATCGCGGGCTCCTTGGCAGCGTTTTGAAGTGTTGGCACGAGATGTTGAACCGGCCTCACCATATAAGTTTACAACATGAAGATCACTGCAAGATCACTGCAGCGAGTAATTTGCAGAGATTCCACTGATTGGAAGCCAAGGCGAGGAGATCAAAATTCTTTTATGGTCGAAATCATTTCTGTCATCACCTGCGTCAATCGTGGAGAGGTCCACAGCTTCTTGACAACCAAAATTGTTAAAATCTAGATTGGGCCGGTATCTTTATGTGGTTTGGCTTGATCCACGTTTTCCTCTGGTAGAAGTAGCTCACAGTTGGTATGGACGTGTTGATACGTGGAGTTGGGATCAGCTCAGCAACAGGATTATCATGGGGACAACCAGTCAATTCAGTCGATTTAGCATCGATTGATGGCCGCCAATGTCTTGACACGGAACTGAGTGAAATCAGCTTCACGCTTTCGTGAGTTCTTGGAGCGAGGTTCGATGGTAGCGATCAACTATTTAATTTATGAAATTTGTGGCAGCTGATTGAAAGAAGATTGACCACAAATAAGTCGACGTGTGATGCAGTTCCGATTTGGTAACACTACCAACCCCCACATTGCCGTTTAAACTACTGCTTGAGTTATGAACCCCATCCACATACAGGCCTCAACTTGAGTGGCTGTCGATTTGTAAATCCCATGGGGTTCATTGTCTTTTGAACAGCTGGTAGGGTTACCATATGGCCGTTGTTCGGTATCGACTTGGAGACATCAGCTTGTGTTTAGAATGGGGCCGATTTCATCTTGATTTACTGTGACATATAGCGGATGGGCCAGTCCCACCTTTTTTGTCCACCTTTTTTGGAGGAGGAAGCATGTAGTTACATTAGTTTTAACAAAGCGGTAATTACTTTTTAGTTGAGGAAAAAGTGGATCCAAGATTCACTTTATCCTCTTTTATTTTTATTTATTTATTTATTTTATTATTATTATTTTAGAAAAAGTGAGAATGGCTCTTTTTGGGTGTATAAAAAGGACTTGCCTTATCTTTTGTATCGATGGAAAAAATTGGGAGGATTTTTCCCCAGAGATTAATAGAAAATATACCTTTTTTGGGTTTTAATGTTTGTTCAGTTGAGTACCCTTTATGGTGTGTGACATTAACCTGTGTTTTGAGTGTTAGTTGCTAAGTTGTTTTTTCTTTCTATGTCTACGTCTGGGGACCATAAACAGACACTCTCGTCCTATTGGAAGGCAGAAATCCTAGCAACTGCTTTCTTTTCCCCTTTGTGAGCATGCAGGCACGGGTTGGATGCCTTCATTTTATCAAGCTTGATTGTGTAGCATCTCCTTTGTTTGCATAGCACATCCTCTGCTTTTAGGAAGAAGAAGACATAGTAGCTGCCCCTCTGACACAAGGCCCCCTCGTGGGTTCTCCCTTGACTCCATTTCTCCCTTTAGGTATACCGACACTAGTCCATTAGTGGGGTTTTGATCCTTCCCTTCTTCTGTCAACCATTCAAATACTCTTATGCTACAACCATTTCGCTGAGGCAACCTCTTCCAATCACTGTGTCCACAATTGTTTCCTACCCTTAGCGATCTTAACACCAGGGACGCCCCCCTTGAGTTGGAGAAGAGCCAACCTGAAGCGAGGAAGAGAGGAGCATGGTGATAGTGATTGCTCTTTTCGCAGTTTCCATTGGGTGGTGTGCCTAATTTTGGGCTTTGACACATGTATGCCGGTCAGGAGCGGTAACACCCCCAAGGTTGCACCTGGTGGTTTGAAGATTTCTGCCATGTGACCTGAGGTGCGAATTAGGTGGCAACAGATGGCAACGAGAGGAGGTTTAATATTGGTTGGAAAACTATGGTACAGTGGTGAGTATTCCTGCCTGTCACGCGGGTGACCTAGGTTTGGTCCCCGGCAATGGCGCCAAAAGATGTTGTTCGCTGAATGCACACCAGCAGCAGAAATTGAATGAAAGTTGTCTCCTCACTTGAGAAAGTGGGAGAGGTGTGGCCTTGGGGGAAAGCACAGAGCTAGGTATTGTCACCTACTCCTAGCTCCTCCGTTTAGGATAACTCCTAACGAAGCCAAGGGGGGTAGTCCCTAACAAAGAGTTTCTATGCCTCAATGTTATAAATGTTTTTTGTATGTGGTGATGCGGATGAGTGTTTGTCTAGGAGTTTGTTGATGGGAAGATCACATATTTAAGATTAAAATAATACAAACATATGCTTGCAATATATTAAATAAAACACAACACTGATTAAATTAAGCAAAAGCATCCATAATGAAATAATATTTGAACAATTACACTTCAGATATAAAAATGGAATAATCACAAGACCAGTGTCCTTATCTAATGGGCAACGAAGTCAAGAATTGTAGTGCTGGGATGCTTGATATAAGAGTTCAGTGTTTTTGAGATCGTTTTGCAAGTGCTCTTTGTAAATTTTAGCAAGTTTTAGTGATCTTTTATTATTATGGCTAAGAACACAAGGTATCAACCGTAAGATATACCTTTAGTGGCTCCTCTCAATGACATGTCAAACCGTCCAGTATTCTAGGCTAGGTGTCTGGAAGATTTAACTAGCAAGCTAGAACTCTATGACAACGGTGATTTTCGGCGTCACTAGCAAGAATTTGCCCACTACCTCAGTATTTATTGACAACGCCGGTTTGTTGGTTATGGGGATGAAAGTTTTATTTATATTTTCACTTGTTCGATTAATCAAATACAACCACCGTTCTGTGTACGAATCCAACTTTTTAGGGTCGGGAGAGCATACTTGGTGGCAGAAAGCAACGAAGTAAATTTTAGAATGGGGGTGTGAGTTGCAAATTTTAAGTTTAGAGCACACAATTAAACTCTCCGACAGAGAGTGCTCTTGACTTTATGCCTAATGCAAGGAAAATGCAAATCTAACTATGCTCTCCGATAGAGAATGCTCTTGACTTGGGTTATGGCAAGTTCAAGAGACTTTGGTTTATTTTAAGAGACAATCAGATTGTAAATATGAAACCAAATGATAGCTTAATGAAATTGATAAACAATGATCTAGCAATTAATGAACTACTTGCAAAAAAGAACTAATCTAGCAATTAGTATTCTACAACAAAATGAAACTAAGCTACTAGCAGAAATAAACTAAGCTGAGAAGAAGCAAACCACTCAAAGGACAATGCAAGACTTCCCCAAATGGGGGAAGTTGGGTGTGGGGGATTAAAAACCCCACTAATCAAACTTTATTATTAAGTACATATGCCTTAGGGATTTGAAACCCTTGGAAGGACTTTGAAAGAAATAACTTGAAAAAAACTTGAAACAAGCTCTTAAGAGCTATTACAAAGGGTAATGGCTAATCAATGACTTTTGGTTTGAATCATTCTTATGGTTTCTTCACTTTCTTCTTGGTTTAGATCTTTTTGTTTCAAAGCTTCTCAAGCTCTTTTCTCCTTCAAAATGCCTACACAAACGATCCAACTCAAGGCACCCCTTAGCATTGGTCAAAATAAAATATAAGATCAAAATTGAGTATAAACTAGAAACTTGACAAGCAATGCAAGTCTAGTCTCAAAGATGAGATCTAAGAATTAAACTTAGGAATGGAAACTAGCTAACATGCAAATAACAAAACTAACTTTGTAAAGAAATCTAATGCAAACTTAACAATGAAACTATATGCTTGATCACTTTTTTAATGCAAAATTTAATTTTTTGATATGAGATCTAATACTAGTGTGAAAATGCAAACTAAGATCTAAGAGATGCAATCAAGAAGCTAACTAAAAAAAGGAAATTAACTTAACCAAGACTCTTTTTTGTTTTGTGGACTTTTGAAGCAAGGAAAGAGAAACAGGCAAAAGAAAAGAAAAAAGGGGATTGGAAGAAGGGGCAAAGGAGAGCTGAAAACGAAGATAGAAGGGGCAGCCAAACAGTGGATAGAGAATGACCCAACAACAGGCTGGAAAGAATCCCACATAGTGGGTAACAAGCCCAAATTGTGGGGTAAAAAAGGGTTCCCAAACAGAGATGAATGGGGCAGCGAATAGTCAATGAATGGGGCAGTGAACAGTCAACAAAAGGGGCTGCAAACAGTCAACAAATGGGGCTGCAAACAGTGAGGAAAATGGATGAAAACAAAGGAAAAAAGAGAGTAAAAAACGAAGCTAGAGAAGAGGGCTAAACTCAGGACAAAACTTTATTACAGAAGAAGAAGAAGAGGAGTGTGGGAAAGATAGGCTTGTAGATCCACTGTTCAACAATAGAACTAAGTAACCAAGTTTTAAGTTTAAAAAAAAAAGGACGGATCTTTGAACTTAGCACTTCTTTGCCAAATCTCTAATGCTTGAGATCAACTTTGGGAGATCCTGAAATGCACATGAATGTTAGAAGGTAGGTCTTTTGAAGAGGTGAGAGATGCAACCGAGCTCAAGCCTCTCTTCAACCTATTAGATCTGCATAAGAAATTACTCACAAACACACCTTGATCAAATATTGCATGTAAAGAAAAATGGGACTAGAAGAGTATAAGTATTTCCAACTATAGTCTATTCCTTCCAAATCACATAGAACCCCAACATGAATGGACAAGTTGAATCCAAATGCCCACCCTATGGGCTTAAGAAAGCCTTCTAAGCTAAATAATTGATCAAAGTAATGAAAAATGAGCAATAAACAAATTACAATATCACCTTAGAATAGATGAAGCACTTCCATAACAAGCATCAACACCACATAGACCTCCAAAGTCGCTTTATTTCAATAAGCCAATGGCTATACGATTACAAAATGACAGAGTAAGTTTGCCCAAAAAATCCATGAAGAATAGAGCTCCAAGAGCCTCTATTTATACAAAATACCAAGCCCCAGGGGGGACTTTATGAACTAGAGATAAGCTTAGTTAAGTGAGCTTGAACTGAGCTGAACCAGTGCTGAAATGAAGATGAACAAGAGATGAACTAAGTTTGAACTGCCAACAGACTTAATCAATTCAGTGAGTCTCCCTGATCTCATGCGATGTACGACAGCTTGGCATGAAGGTTGGTGAGAGATTAGCGTGAGGTTCATCTTATCCATGCATGCGCTAGTTCCATCACACACCATCAAATCGCTAGCTTCCAACAACACATGATCCTTATACGCCAATGCGAGCACCCCCTCGTCACTACATACTCCACGCTAGCGGAACCACCTCACTTGCCAACGTGAGCTCTTTTAGTGGTTGACGTCATGCTCCTCATAAAACCATCTGCATGTATTGGAAAATTAGATTATGGTTTATAACATTAATTTAATTGGAAAGGGGTCCACCCCACTCCCACATACACCATCACATTTGTTTCTTATATCCTCATGTCACACTGGTTCAGCGTGAGTCCTCCTCATGCCATCCTTTCTTTGAACTAATTTGCAACCATTCACGACATGCCATCCAGTAACACTATGGTTTAATTCTTTAATTCAATGCATGGGAGGGTTTCACCCACATCCCAATCGCATGCATGCTTTCATATCCTCACGTCACCTTCTTCATGCATACTAATTTAAACTTCAAACTTTAAACCAAAGTTTATTCATGCCCATGTAAATTGAAGAGAATCGTAAGTTAATGGGGACCCTTATGCCAAGTCACCCCACCATTAAAATATTAATTTTTGACTTTGATTTTGACTTTTTAATAATTGGACTTTAGTGCAAAAATGTCCAAACTTAGCATTTAAATGCTACTATGATGCATTTTTAGCCAAATACTGCCTCACGGGGTGCTCCGATTGCTCGACTGATGGTGAAAGTGGCCCTTGAGGTAAAGACGCTGCTCCAAGCTTGAAAATGAGCCCAACCTTGCCGAAAACGAACTCTGGATCATTCTTTTTTAACATTTTGAATTTTCTCATTTAAACCATTAAAAATGGCTTAAAAAACGAAGAAAATTAATTTTTCTTGGAATCCAACGAAACTCTATGGGGACCTAGTACATGTTCATACGACTCAATCAGAATGCCTAGCATGTTGAAACACACTGACATGAAGGCTCTAATAACCTCCTAAGGACGTAACACCAAGACAACTACCCCAGCTTTGGAGGTGCGAGTGAAAACTCAGAAATTATTGGTCTTTGGTTCAACAGCCAATAATAACCAAGGGAAAAAACACTCTGGGCCAGTCGACTTGATGCCCAAGTCCGGGAAGCCGAGCCTTCTATAAAAATTTAAATGCTAGGACATTTTTTACAATCTCCCCAAGGGGGTATGAACATGTATTTTACTAAAAATAATAAGTTCAGCCATGTCGGCAAATGTTGTATTGCATTAAAAAATACAAAAATAAACATTTTTTTCAATTTTTTTAACATCTAAAGCAACAACAACATCAAATAAACACATTTCCACATAAATATTAAAATACAACTCATATATAAGATGCATAATATGTCAAATGGTGGATCATGATCAAATATCGACTATATAGTATAAACTGAAAATACCGAAATGTGTTATTGATGGAATGATAGAAAATCACATCAAATGATCAAAATAAATGTCTCTCAAGAGATGAATCATCATGACTCATGAGGCATGTAGATAGTGTATCGAGTTTAGACATAGGACACCAACATAGTATGATAGTACAATGATAAATAATAGGAATCAAGTCATCGACTCCTTGAGGATGATCCTCTAATCAATCTACCCGTTTTATGGGTCAAGGGCACCACTCTTTCTCTAGAAGCAGTAGGTGGTTGTGGAGGTGGTCCAGATGAGCCTGGGGTGGAACTAGAACCTCCAACTGCTCGAGTAGATATTGTGGATGAGGGGGAGGCGAATGTGAGCTGTCTCCTCCCAGTCCCAACTGTATGACTTTGTGGAGGTGGTGGCCTTGGAATTGGTCGGCGCTGCACATGAGTATCAACCTCCTCCTCAATGTCCTCATGGTCATCTTCTGGAAGTGGAACATCAACATCCTCCTCTCCCCCCTCCTCCTTCGACAGATCTACATCATCCTCTTCCTCCAACCATTCAGGTGCCTCGTCCATCACGGGATCCTCCGTCTCCACCCTCCATTTGCTGGTAGTGTCAATATCATCCAATGAAATGGCATCTAAATTGGGTACTTTCTCAATTTGTTTCACCTGCAACCTTAGATTGTAGTAGACATAAACCATGTCATTAAGGCGCTGAGAAAGTAACCTGCATTAGTATGAGATCCATAGGGAATGATAAATAATGATAAATTCAAATTGAAAATTGTAATAAATTATATTTAAAATTAATAAAATTATAAAGAAGCAAAGATTATAAATTTAAACTTTAAACTTTAAACTTTAACATTTCTAAATTCTAACCTTCTACGCTTCTTGGAGTGTATCTTCTCAAAGACACTCCAATTGCGTTCACACCCTGATGAGCTGCAACTTTGACTTACCACTCTAATGGCAAGTTTTTGCAACTTTGGGACTCTGCGACCATAGTTAGTCTACCACACATCTACAAAGAAAACAAGGAAGGTAAACGGTAAGACAAAATTCAAATTACAAATTACAATGAATTAAATTTCTACCAGGTAAAAAAAATAGAAATGAAAGGGTAATTAATTAAGAATCTAAGACATCAAAATTTGAAAGTTTTAAACAAATTGTAGCTGGCATACTTGTGGTTCTATCCTGGACAGCCATATCATAGCCAAAAGTGCCACCTGACATCCTATAGATCTCCATCTGTCTAGAAATCTCTGCGCTTTCAGAGGGAGTTAACACCATCCTCTAAACACACTAAAGAACGCCATCCATGACCTCAGCATCAAATTGAAAGCCACATGCATAAGAGAAAGCAGGGTTGAGGTAGAGCCCTGCTGCATGAATGGGACGATGGAGAGTATTATTCCATCGTTCATCAATCACACTCCATAGTTCAGCTCGTCTTGTGAGTCCCACCCCCCCCTTGTCCTCATAGTAGTGATGGATAGCTTCCGTGGCCCTATCCATGGCCTCATACAAGTAGCCCATTGTGGGCTTTTCACCATCAACCAAACGAAGAACCTTTACCAAAGGTTCACTAATGGCACATACCTCCTCCAATCTTACCCAAAAAGTCAAATCAAATTGCACCATTCGAGCAATGGCTTGCCCATCTCGTTTGGTGCTATAGACACAAGAAGCCCACTCATCAGAAAGAAACATTCGCTGCAACTCCATCATAACCTTATGCATAGATTGAAGAGAAATGAAGGAAGTGGCGAATCGTGTGATTGCAGGCCGCATCAACTCCTTGTTCCCCATGAAGCGTCTCATGAGTGAAAGAACATATGTATGATTGTATATATATTTTGTCACACTCCGAGCTGAATCAATGAATTCCTTGATCCAAAGAAGTTTTCCCATGTCCTCTAGCATCAAATCAATGCAATAGGCAGCACAAGGAGTCCAATACAAGCTTGCATACCTCTCCATAAGCATCCTCCCAGCAGCAACATAATTGGCAGCGTTGTCCGTAATGACTTGGACAACATATTGTGGACCTATCTCTTGGATAAACTTATCCAACAAATCACATAATAAGTGTGCATCTTGTTATCACCAGCCTTGTAGTTGCCTGTGTGAGGTGGATCCAGGATGGATGCTAGAGGAGCAAGCAACTAAGGGGGTGTAACCAAGACTGCCTAGACTCCCAAATGGATGGTTGTCACGCCAATCAAGACAACCTTCACTTTATGTTATCTAAGTCCAAGATAACAACGGGGGAGACCCGAACCTACTCCCGACAGGAGAGATCAGACCTAGACACCAGAACAGATCAAATGTGGCTTTGAGGTACGTAAGGTGTAAGGTGAATGGAAACCCTAGCTCTAGGGTTTAGGTACTAGCAATTGATGAAGATGACCACGGTCTTGGGAAACGTAACTATGACAGGGTGAGCAAGGACAGAGTTGGGACTGTCTAGTACCAACGAGATGGACTCGGTGAGGGATATAAAAGTATAATGTAACTTGAGTTATCAAGGAATGTTGGCAAAGAGAATGGGGGTAAGGTCAATTTAGGGCTAGCGCTAGAGATAGGAGATCAGTGCCTTTCGTGCATTGGGCAACAGAGTCAGTATCATCACAACGTTTCAGTGAACCCACCTGGGATATACCCAGATCTATGGACCCAGAAAAGGATTAGGCCCGGAAGATTCAGGTTACAGGAAAATCAACAAAAGGAGGGTTAGCGTTAGGGTTTGGAGAGGCAGATCTGCAGATCTAGAGACACCAGGAGACTATCAGCTCAGTGTTGGAGGAGAAATGAGATTAGAATGGCCCGATCTACAAACCCAAGTCAGAAAACAGTAGGAAAAATCAAATCTGGAAAAGTCAAAATCTGATGAGGGGGGCTAGGAGGCTGAAAATCAGTTTTTCAGATCTAGGGTAACCTGGCAGGAACTAGCTCAGTGTTGGGGGTGTTTTGGAGTGCTCAAGCCCTGATCTATCAGCCTAGCCTGTTAGATTTCAGGAAAAGTAAACACCGGAAAAGTTCAGTTTTTAGTGAAGGCACTAGGGCTGTTTTTAGTCTAAAACTCAGATCTAGGTCAAACTGCCATGAATCTGGACAGCGTTGAGGGTGATTTGGACTATGTGGGACCCGATCTATCAGCCTATGAAGTCAGAAATCAGAAAAAATCAAAACCCTAGCAGGTCAAACTTTTAGTGGGGGCGCTATGTAGTTTTCAGACCAAAATTCAGATTTAGGTCAAACCAGCAGGAATTTGACCAGCGTTGCAGTAGATTCAGTGAAGGGGAGGCCCAATCTATGAAACCCAGCAGTGGTTTGGCCAAAGATCAGACGGTTCCCGAATTTAGTATTTTTTAAGGGTTTTTTAGTATTTTAAGGGTTTTCAGAAAAATGGAAGGAAAACAGGTACAGTGGATTCAGATCTGTTAAAGAGAAGAGAATTACCTGTTGGATCATACCTGGAAATGCTTGTAGAAGTCTTAACAGTGATGATCCTTGCTATCCTTATCAATTCTGGAAGATCCAAGTGATTTCTATGACGGATGTAAGCTCCAAGCCACCAATGTGCCCCCTACCTTGCATGAGCAAACGTCAACAATATCAGATTTGCGAAGACAAGATAAAGAAACTAAATGCTATAGGAAAGTAAAAAGAAGTAATCATAGATCACAGTGAAACTAATGAAAACCCCCTGATCCAAGACGAAGATAACCGAACGAGTTGAGGTCCCCCTGCAAACACGCTCTAGCCAAAGCGCCATTCTGTAGACAAGACAATGATAGTGGAAAAAGTATAGATCTCACATGAATTTCCACAATGTTAGGAAGCAGAAGACTATCCAATCACCATTTGAGAACATCAAATGCAAAGCAGATCCAGAAAATATCCATAGAAAAATCTTTCTATTATTCGGATCCAAGAGCCAAAGACCCCTTTACAAATGAGAAGCTCTCTCCTTTAAATAGAAATGAGAGAACCACAATCATAACCGAATCCTAACCACTTTCAAAACAAGTGGCTAAGATTAAAAGATAAAATGTTCTAATCAATGGTTGAGATGAGCTCAACATATAATACATGGATCAATATAACCATAAAGTACGAAAGTGGACTAAATCACCCATAAAAAGGGTACCCCACTCAACAAGAAATAAATGAAGCACATGGTGGGTCCTGTTATCCACTTATTTGTACCATAGGTTGATTAGCTGAGGAGCCACCGGTTGACAGACTTGTTTGAAGTCTGATTCCAGTGTATCAGTTGATCCATCTTTGTATCTAGCCAATATTGGCTAGCCGGTTTTTTATTTGAGTAATTTTGACCATGGCCTCGCGGGGTTTGTAATAAAATGCGCTAGTAGGATATTTTTCGAGTGGTTTGGTCTCCCAAGACGTAGAATCTCAAATAAGGTATTTCAGGGAGTTTTTGGCCCCTGACAATTATGCTTTGCCTTCAGCCGAGTATAATTGACGAGGTTTTCTCCCGCTTCCTTCAAAGCTGGAATGCCCGATTTTGAATTCTGGGCCTTGGGGGGTTATTAGAGCCCAACTGAGTGTTATAAACCTACTAGGCATTATTTAGGTAGAACATGGTCATGTCTTAAGTCATTTGGACATACAAAAAAATTTCGAAAAAATATTTTTCGAACGAAGAAAAAATTATTTTAAAAATTTTTAATTACTTTTCCTAAGTTTTTTGGGTTAATTTTTCCATAAATTAAGTGGAAAAAACCCGTTCGTAATAAGTCGGTCATCCGGACCCCGAATTCTTGATTAGCCAGCCAGTCAGAACCAACTTTCGGATCATCAATCGGACACATAATGCATTTTTTCTCAAAAAAGCCAGTTTTGAGTGAAAAAATGAATTTTTACTAAAAAATGATTATTTTGGAGAAAATTAAAACTCTCCAAATTAATCCAAATTCAGGAAAATAAAAATTTAAATGACATCTCATTGGGCATTTATGATGATTGGAGTTATCATAACTCAGCTTCAGTCAGCATTAAGTGAGCAATTAATTTATTTTCAGTTAGCAGACATGTCATCTCTAGCTAAAGAATGAGATGGAGAGCACTCATTGGTCCGGTGATTTGATCGAGGTGAAGACTGAAGCTTACACCATCAGTAGGCTTCCCAAACCTAGCAGAGGCTGCTTCCAGACCTAAAAGGTGGGTTTACCAACATTACAGTGCCGCCTTCAACAGCTCACGCCCCTCTCTCTCCTAGTTGCGCCTTCCACACTTGTGGCTTCGTTTGATGGTTGATTTCAGTGTTAAGGGTTAATGTGGGGGCGCCTTGCCTAGGTGGAGGCCTCCCCTCACTCTCGGTTCTCCGATTTAGGTCTGGCTTCTTTGTTAGGTGGCCAGGCTGGTTAGGTTATGAGGTTTGGTTTTAGGGTTTTAGCACTCTCTCATTGTATAAATAGAGGCTCTTTCAGCTCTATCAGGGTGGATGATTGATGCAAAGAACCTCTGGTGAATTATTGTAATACTTGTTGCTCTTATGCAACCATTTTGAATAAAGAAAGGCTTTGGAGGTTCATGTGGTGTGGATTCTGGATTCATGTGCTCTGATTTATGAGGTGATACAATTTCAATCTTGCTTTTGTTTGCTAATCTGTGGGTAATTCTAAATGCTTTAGAGGGCTTATACAAGCACATAAGAGTAGATATTTGTAGTTTCAAGTTATCTACTTACTTATTTACTTTCCGAAATTTATAAAGAGCATTGTCTTATTCAGTTATATCTCATGCTTTTTGTGGTTCAGAGTAGTAAAAAGTACATGTTCTAATCCCCTGTTTTGGCAAGCGTACAAGTCTTTGATTGCAGATCACTTCATTGTACCGAGTAAAAGAATGAGCTAAGTTGCATCTACTTTTCTCGGAGTCAAGCAGAAGTTTCTGGCAGTTGCATACTGATTGAGATCCAAGGTGGTTTCAGAGATTCAAAGATCCAAGTGGTTCCATCTTTTACATTCACCCCTGAAAACAAAATTTTACTTTCCGGTTACTTTGATTCTTTGTTTTATAACAAGTAGGTCTAAGCATTAAATTTCATCTTTATATCTCTTGTTATTGTAGATCTAAGAATTTCTTTTGTTAAAAGCTCATCTTACGAAGGTTTAGATCTAATTCTGTTTAATACTTGAAGTAGTACCAAAGTCTCATCTTTTGCAAGTATTAAATTGTAATTTCATAGTGTATTGTATTGTTTGAACCGCCATTTTGCAGGAAAGAAGCTTGCTGGTTTCTCAATATTTCATGACAGGTTAAGCGGGAAAGTTGGTAAAAATTTAAATAACTAAGCTGTAAAAGACCTTCCTTTGTTCCTGTTATCCAACTTTTTGTACCATAAGTT
This sequence comes from Pseudotsuga menziesii, assembly GCA_001517045.1. Lineage (NCBI taxonomy): Eukaryota > Viridiplantae > Streptophyta > Pinopsida > Pinales > Pinaceae > Pseudotsuga > Pseudotsuga menziesii. The sequence continues at coordinate 124,807 of LPNX010705286.1, read as the reverse complement.
GGGTTACCTGAGGAGCCGTCAGTTGACAGACTTGTTCAAAGTCTGATTCTAGTGTATCAGTTGATCCGTCTGCTTGTCTAGCCAATATTGGCTAGTCACTTTTTTATTTGAATAATTTTGACCATGGCCCCGCGGGATTTGTAATAAAATGTGCTAGTAGGATATTTTTGAGTGGTTCGGTCTCCTGAGACGTAGAATCTCAAATAGGGTATTCTAGGGAGTTTTTTGCCCTTGACAATTATGCTTTGCCTTCAGCCGATTATAATTGACGAGGTTTTCTCCCACTTCCTCCAAAGCTGGAATGCCCGATGTTGAATTTTGGGCCTTGGGGGGTTATTAGAGCCCAACTGAGTGTTATAAGCCTACTAGACATTATTTAGATAGATCATGGTCATGTCCTTAGTCATTTGGACACATAAATTTTTTTCGAAAAAAAGCTTTTTTCGAACAGTGAAAAATTATTTTTTAATTTTTATTTACTTTTCCTAAGTTTTTTGGGTTAATTTTTCCATAAATTAAATGGAAAAAACCCGTTCGTGGTAAGTCGGTCATTCGGACTTTGAATTCAGTGATTGATGGCTCTAATCTTAAACCAAAAATCATTTTTGATCTGCCAGCCAGTCAGAACCAACTTTCAGATCCACAACTGGACACATAATGCATTTTTTCTCAAAAAAGTCAGTTTTGAGTAAAGAAATGAATTTTTATTAAAAAATGATTATTTTGGAGAAAAATTAAACTCTTCAAATTAATCAAAATTCAATAAAATAAAAGGCTAAATGACATCTCATGGAGCACTTATGATGATTGGACTTATCATAACTCAGCTTCAGTCATCATTAAGAGAGCAATTAATTTATTATTAGTTATCAGAGATGTCATCTCCAGCTAAAGATGAGATGGAGAGCTCTCATTGGTTCGGTGATTTGATCGAGGTGAAGACTAAAGCTTACACCATCAGTAGGCTTCCTAGACCTAACAAAGTAGGTTTCCAGACCTAGCGGGCAGCTTTCCCATGCAGCAAGTTGCCTCCTTCAGCAGCTCACGCCCCTCTCTCTCCTGAGGGCGCCTTCCACACGTGTGGGCATATCTGTGGGTGGATGTCAGTGTTTAGGGTTGGAGTGGGGGCGCCTTGCCTGGGTGGAGGCCTCCGCTCACTCTCGGTTCTCCGATTTAGGTCTGGCATCTCTGTTTGGTGGCCAGACTGGTTAGGGTTTGAGGATTGGTTTTAGGGTTTTAGCACTCTCTCATTGTACAAATAGAGGCTCCTTTAGCTCTATTCGGATGGATCTTTATGCAAAGAACTTCTGGTGAATTACTGTAATGCTTGTTGCTTTTGCAACCGTATAATAAATTTTAAGGCTTTGGAGGCATACATGCTGTGTGAATGTGGATGAACAATTGGCAAATGAGGTGAAATGTTTCAATTTTTGTCTTTTATTGCTTAGGATTAGATAATAGCTCATGTTTTAGAAGGCTTCTATAAGCACGTAAGATTGATCATTTGATGTTACAATTTGATCTTTTATGGTTTTGTTTCTATGAATTAAAGTAGCATCGATTATTTAGTTGTATGACATGCTCTTTACATTTTTATTTATCAAACATACATGATCTAATCCATTGTTTGCAAGTATTGAGTTGAAATTGTGTAGGTCATCTCATTGAAGCGAGTAGGAGTTTGAGCTCAGGTGCATCCTCTCCTCTCGAAGCCAAGGAAACTTCCAAATTTTCAAGATCCAAAAGAATTCAAACCCCATCAAAGTACCACAGGTTTGAGTGTTTCTTTCATATTATTCATCTCTCAAATTTTTATAAAATCTTTATTTTCTTGGGATTAGGGCACGTTTTGGCTAAAGTGAACATTCATTCACTTAGCGTTTGCCTCAGTTGGCTACTTTGTTTACTTTTTGCAGCCTTTTAGGCCTTTTATTTGCAGCGTTTCCTTCCTTTTGTTCGCTGTCCACTTGTTCACATTTTCACCCATTTGGACAGCTCTCTTTTGCCTCTTTGTTTCCACTTTTTCCAGCCCCTTTCCATCCTCTTCTTCAACCATCTTTTGGGTTGTACTTTCAGCCTTTTTTACCCTCATTTGCAGCCCTCTTTTTTTGATTTGCAGCGCTTTTTCTCCCTTAGTTTTCAGCCTTCTTTGACTTGCCTTTTGTCCTCTTTTCACTCCCTTTCCCCCTTTCTTGCCTTGTCTTTCTCTTTCCTCTTCTCTCCCTTCTTTTCGGTAAGTTTGGGTAGTTGTTTTTATCTAGTTTGTAAATTTATTTTCAAGTTATTTTTTATTAACTAATCCTATAACAAGTGTATGTCTAGAGCTCTTAGTTTCAGGCAGGTGAAGGAGAGCCCAAAGGGTACAAGCAAGCAAGGGGTGCAAAAGAACAAAAAGACTCTCTCCCTCTTCTCTCAATCCCCTTCTCTACCTGTTCTTCCAAGAAGCAAAGAACACATCATCATTGTAAAAAACTAACAAAAAAAGGCTACTGGGAGCAAATCTCCTTTCTTTTATACTTCCCCTATTTGGGGGAAGGGTGTTGTGTCATTTTTCATGATTTTTTAGTGTAGTTTCCTTTAAGCAATTAGTTTAGTTCTTTGCTTAGTCTTAGTTTTTGTTTTTGCTAATTGCTAGTTGTTCCCTAGCATAAACACTAATTGCTAGATTTATTATTGCATTTCGGTATCTTGTTATATAATTGTCAAATTATAAAAAGAACCAAAATCTCTTGAATCTCACCGTAAGGTGGATCAAGAGTGCTCTCTGTCGAAGAGTTTAATCAACCACTTTCATCTTAATTGTTGTGCTTGTTTAATCAATTAATCATTTAAGACTCTTGAACTTGCAAAAACATAAGTCAAGAGCACTCTCTATCGGAGAGCATCCTAGGTTTGCACAATCCCTGCATTAGCTGCATATAGATTAGCTAAGTCTCTTGAACCATTGTCATAAGACGGGGTCAAGAGCGCTCTCTGTCGGAGAGTCAAATTAATTGTTTTACTAAAATCTTCAACACACATACCCCTTTAATTAATTAACTCCTTTCCCTCCTTGCCGGAGTATGCTCTGACCAATCCTAGATCAGAATACCCAGAAACGGCATTGGATCTTTAAACCCTACACGAGTAATTTAATAACCCTTAAACACCCTTAACCAACGCACCGACGTTGTAGGGATCCTTCCAAAGTACTTCCTATTAGAGGCGTCGGAACCTCTCGCTGTCTTAGATTCCCGGCTAGCTGGTCACTTGACAATATCGGCTTGGGATACTGGGCGGGCCTGACATGTCTTAAACGGAGGAAACTTAGAAGAGTCTCTCGGCTTTGACAAACCTTCGTTGACACCCTAATCAAGAGCATTTTTTAAAATTCTTAAAATCTACCAAGAGCACTTGCAAAACCTAATATTCACTAGCTTAATTCCTAGACTTTATTTCACGCATTTATTTGACTCCATAAGGCACTGGTTCTTCGTTATAATTGAGTAATCTTCTATCTTGATCAACTGTCTATGGTTTATTTTTGCTGATTATATCTGAATGCTTAAGTTACAAGTCTGGAATATTTGCTTATCTTTCAGTCTCTTGCTAGCAATGTGGTTGCTCTGATTTACGTGTCACATTCATAAACTTAATCATTTCTAATCACAAGTAACTCCTAAATAACACCCATCTGCATCCAAAACATCTTAAAACTTAATTTAAACATTAAGCCATAGAAAACTCTTTGTTAGGGACTACCTCCCTTGGCTTCGTTAGGAGTTAGCCTAAACGGAGGAGCTAGGAGTAGGTGACAGTACCTAGCTCTGTGCTTGCCCCCAAGGTCACACCTCTCCCACTTTCTCAATTGAGGAGACAGCTTTTGGAAGATTTCTGCTGCTGGTGTGCAATCTGCGAACAACAGTTCCTCTTCTTAATCCCCTTTCTACAAGTTACTTTGCTTTGCCCTTTTTACCTCTTCTTGATCACTGCCCTGTTATTGCTCTCTTTTACCTTTCCTTTTCTTCTTTTTTGGACAGCCCTAGTTTGCCCTAGTCTTCCTTCCTTTTTTGCCTCTTTTTGCCTTAGTTTTTGGGCCTTCTTCAACCTTGTTATTGGCTTTTTTGGCCACTTTTTGTTCGCTGTCCTGTTTTGTCATTTTTATGACAGCCATTTGTTTTTTCTTTCGCTACCTCGTTTTTTTCGATTCTTATCATCCTTTAGCTTCATAGTTGGCTGCTCCATTCTTTCATTTTTTTGGTTTTGACCCTGTCTTGGTTTTCTTGCCTTCTTTCCCTCATTTTCTTTTGTTTCAGTCCTCTTTCCTTTGCTCTTTTTGCTCTCTTCAAACTTCTTATCTTTTTCCTTTTCACAGGTTTCAGAAAGATCTCAAAGTTTTAAGTAAAAGCATTCTCCTTTTTACAAATCCTAATACTTAATAGAGTTGTTTTGCTTTTATCTGAAAAGTCCTTTCAAGGATTAAAATCCTTAAGGCACATTGTATAAAGTTTAATAAAGATCTTTTGTTTGAGTGGGGTTTTTAAGTCCCCACTCCCATTCTCCCCCATTTGGGGAGGATTGTGTTTTGTCCATCTTTCACATGCTTAGATTAGATGTGCTTGTTTACATCATCATTTGCGTCTTTTGGTTAGAATATTAATTATTAATCTATCACATCTAATGCATTGAATGAGTTGATTATTTCAAGTTCTAATTGTTTATCTTTCTAAGTAAATCACTTGCTTAAATCTTTTGAATCTCACCATAAGGTGGATCAAGAGTGCTCTCTGTTGGAGAGTTTAATCAACCAATTTCATCTTGTGCTTGTTTAATCAATTAATTCTTAAGTAAGACTCTTGAACTTGCAAAAACACAAGTCAAGAGCATTCTCTATCGGAGAGCATCTTTAGCGTTTGCGTCACCCTTGCATTAGTCTCATCTAGATTAGATAAGACTCTTAAATCTTCGTCATAAGACAAGGTCAAGAGCGCTCTCTGTCGGAGAGTTTAATTAATTAACCTAATAAAACCTTCAACACACACACTCCTTTAATTAATTAACTCCTTCCCCTCCTTGTCGGAGTATGCTCTGACCGATCTCAGATCAGAATACCCAGAAACGACACTGGATCTTTAAACCCTACAAGAGTAACTTAATTAAAACTTTTTCCCCATAACCAACTCATCGACGTTGTTTCGTTTAGATATCGAGGCATGTGGGAAAATTCCAATTGTGGGCGTCGGGCTACCCAATCTGGGCACAGGTAGTTAAGTTATTGAACACTTACCTGTGGTCCCAGACAGGTCCGTCATGTCTTCGAACAAAGCCACTGAAGGTATTTCCGGTTAGGACATCCAGCTACCGTAAGCAAAGATCACCAATAAAAAAAACTTTTAAAACCTACCAAGAGCACTTGCAAAACCTAACATTCATTGGCATCATTTTTGGATTCACATCATATTTACACTTGAAGCATCTCTGATAAGTTGACTCCATAGGCACTAGTTCTATCTTTTACGCACTATTGATAATCTGAGCACTTTGTCTTGTGTTTAGAATTCATAATAAACAAACATATTTCATCATAATAACTCTTAAACAACACCCATCCGCATCCAAAACATCTAAAACTTAACTTAAACAGTGAGCCATATAAAACTCTTTGTTAGGGACTACCCCCCTTGGCTTCATTAGGAGTTAGCCTAAATGGAGGAGCTAGGAGTAGGTGACAGTACCTAGCTCTGTGCTTGCCCCCAAGGTCACACCTCTCCCACTTTCTCAAGTGAGGAGACAATTTTCAGTTGATTTCTGCTACTGGTGTGCAATCGGCGGACAACAGGTCCAAGGAGTGTTGACTAACTCCCTCTGGGTGTTGCCATGGCACAATAAAATAAAATAATATTTTAATTCTTTGACTTTGTGCCTCCTTGAGGAAATCGTGAGCCTCCCAAAAGCTCCAAAAAATAATGTAAAAATGCCCAAAAATAGGTGTGGGCCCAATCAGGTGCTGCAACTGCTGGAGAAGGTGTGGAGGACATCACTCTCATCATTATGACTCATCCCATGTCATTTCCTTGCCTCGATAGCCCAAATCGATTTCTTCAATAGCCATTTAATCATTTTTTAATCTGCCTCAGGAAACGTGAACCTGCCAAAACAGCCTTTTAGGGTGCCTGTGTTGTCAACCTGAGCCCACCAGGCTCTCTGGGATGGGGGTACTATGGTACAAACAAGTGGTTGCACCCCCTATGCCCATATAATGCCCTAGGAGATCCAACTAAAACATCTCCCTGCTCAGACATATCAACCTGGGAAGAAAAACCGCATCAGAAAGGCAGAATGAGCCTGATCATCTCTGCAAGTGTTCGAAACTGAAAATAAACTGTCTCATTAGACTCAGAGACTCCAAATCCATCTAGGGTGTATATTCATACCCTTTCTAGGTGTCTTCCTGATCATCATCAGCATCCAATAAACAATATAATCACCTGTAAATGACCAGACACCAATAATAACTCAGACTATCATCCATCTGCTGCAAGTGTCAAAAGGCTAAGACATGCTCTACAACTCATTCAAGCAACAATCTCAACAAGTAGCAGTCATTTCATTGGCGGTACATCAACCAATACATATATAAGGCTTTATTTATTATTACTCAAACTAGACTTTCAGGACTATACTCATTTCATAGTTGTATCCAATTTGCTAGTGAAGGGTGAAGGATGAAATTGACAAGTGTTAGAATATAATCCGTCGGGATTATAATTTTGTAAATAAATAAATAAATAGTTAGCTGAACAGTTACATAGGAAGGTGAAAAGGTTGATGAAGCTCAACCATCACATGTAATATATAAATGTATGCATTAGCCATGAATAATAACGAATCGGGAGTTATACCTATCAGTGGTATCAGAGCTTGGCTGCCTGCCGTAACTCCTGCCTGGCATTTTGCCTGCTCCGTCAGTCTGCCAGTCGCATGCATTGTATGCGTTACTCCTCCTCCTCTGCGTGATGTGATAATCCCTGTGATAGTCACGAAACCCTAATTTTTTCTGTGTCGACTGTTCATAAACTGCGACCCATATTATTCTGCGTGAGTCCATATTGTTGGAATTATGAGACTGCGTTGAGATTACTGCGATCTCCTCCTTCTGCTGCGTGAGTTTGAGTATATATGCTTTTGAGACTGCAATCTATATGCTGCATGAGTTTGAGGTTGGATGCGAGAATCTTCACCAATGATTTTCTTCACAATATTGAGATGAAATGTATCCTCCCATGCTGGCACGAGAATTAGTAGCAACCATCCTTGAATATAAATGCCAAAGTTGTTTTCCCTTTTGCTGGTTTCATCATTTGCATGGCTGCCTTTTGGAAGCCATCAAAATCCGCATCGTTCAGAATCTTGAATGATGGGCTTGGAGAGAAGACATCGGAAATGTTATCATTTGACAGCTGATGGAGAGTTGCAGACTCGAGGCCACTCAAGTCGAGCTTCATCCTGCAAATTGAGATGAGAACCGGAGCGTACACAGTCCGTTCAAGTTAAAAATTGTAGGCTGGATCAAAACACCGCGAATTCACAAAAGCTTCCGTCAATAACCTGAGAATAACGAGAGCTTCAAGTATAGTTGGGTATTAGGAGCCAAAACGGTACTCAGCAGAAAGCTTTAATGGTGCAAAATTCGAGCCGGAGCTACTAAAACCCTTGCAGAAATCTGTGAAACAAAATTGAGATTGAGATTTGAAACTGCGTTGATATTGGTATCTCTTGCTGCTTGACCTAATTCTTCATGAGTGTATTAATTGCTGCAAAAACGCTGGTGTTCCTGTAATTATTATGCCTGCATGGTTGCTATCATCCACATGTCCGTTCCATCTCAAGCTGGGAAGGAGAGATTATGTGGAGTATTGTATTGGAGCATTGTTGGAGACTCACTGCCGCGGCCTGTCCTCCACCTGCTCTCATACATTCACCCAGAGATTGATATTTGTTGAAGACCGAGCCATCGCCTGCGTGAAGCTGGACACACATCACCTGCGTGAAGGCTGCGTGAAGCTGTTGATTGAAGCTGCGTGAAGCTGAGTTGAAGACTGAGTGCTGAAGACTGCTGAAGGCTGAAGATGTCTGCGTGGAGGTAAAATTTTTTGGTGTGATCGTTGGATTACACAAACCCTAATTTTTGCAAACCCTAATTTCTGCCCTAAATCTATACGTTGGAGATTGAATGAAAGTTGTCTTGAAGCTGCTCACATCCCCAACACAAGACTGTTGGTGGAAGGTGTGAAGATTGAGCCTGAAAGCAAGTGAAGAAGCTCACACTTGAATTCAACTACGCCTAAAACTAGAGTTGTTTCTTTTGGCTGTGTTTGACATTACTGTGTGCTGCATTTTGAATTTGGAGCTGCATACTGCTGGAACATGAACCAGAGAGCTGAGAAGACTGCTACGACCTCCAAGGTGACTGCTATTTAAGTTTGAAGTGCTGCATAATTGTGTATGGTGCACTTACCATATAAACTGTTGCAAAATTGTTTTAGTTTGATGTAAATACTATGGCAGCAACATATACCTGCATAGTGAATAGAGCTTATTTCTAGCCCGTGCAGCTGTAATTCTACATAGACTGTATTGTAAAAAGTAGCAGAGACTTAGATATGCTTCTTTCATATAGCTGAGATCGTTGACTGGTGCTAAAAATTTGCTTATGAACTTATTGACAGCATATTAAGATTGTAAATCACCTTGGCAGAGGCTGTAGACCTGCAAGGTTTTTGTTTTTCTATTATCTCATTCTCTTTGTCATATTAAGTTCATTACACTAACAGTTGTAAAAGATGCAATCTATAGCATCTAGAGTTGGTGCCTCTCTCTCTGGCAAAGATCATCCCAAAGGAGAAAGCAACAAGAGAGGCAGAGGAAGAAGAAACTTCAGAGGCAGAGGGGGCAGAAACAACTTCAACAAAAGATCAGATTTGCAGTGCAAGCGTTGTGGAAAGACTGGGCACACATCAGATCAGTGTTGGGCTTCCTGGGACTCCATCAAAGACGAGCATAACCAGAAGAAAGATGACAGTAAAAATCAAGAC
>LPNX010705286.1:92135-113398 GCA_001517045.1 Pseudotsuga menziesii | reverse complement strand
ACGAGAAAAGTTTGAAAGATTCAGAAACATGCTCGGACTTACGAACACCCCTTCGGATTAAGAGGGGGATTGTTAGAATATAATCCGTCGGGATTATATTATTATAAATAAATAAATAAATAGTTAGCTGAACAGTTACATAGGAAGGTGAAAAGGTTGATGAAGCTCAACCATCACATGTAATATATAAATGTATGCATTAGCCATGAATAATAACGAATCGGGAGTTATACCTATCAACAAGGATAAGGCAGAGGATAACTTCCTACTTAACATCATGACACTTTGGATATGGAAAGGGAATACTCACTATAACCAATGCCGGACAAACAACAACACAAGGAATGGCAGTGCCTCACAAATGGTTGAGTTGTTTAGAGAGTGCTTATTCAACTTAGGCATCATGTCTACATCAAGTTAGATCCAAGTTCATTAGGACCATCAATTTTATTTTCATGGCCTTTTTGGCCTATATGACCTTTTGGGACTTCACCAATGCTTAAAAGCACAACTAATTGCAACTTTCATCCGAGACATATTTATATTTATAAAGTCAGCAATATTTGGATATAGCATATTTTTTATCATTGCTTTTTTGGGGTATTTTAGCATTTCATTGCTCTTCCCCTCTTTACATATGTTAAGAAACACAGTTTTAGCATTTTCATTTTCCATGGGCGCATACATAACACTTTCCAATAAGTAGTACATGAGCTTTCAATTTTAGCCAACAACATCTCAAGTGACCAGGGGGAGTTCTACACAATGCCAAACATCGCGACAACCAACCAGAACAATTTAGGCATACAATCCAACTCACCAAAGGCAAGTTCTGTCACCAACTTAGAGCCGAGACACAATATAAACAGGGAGGCTTGTCCAACAAAGGTTCTAGCGGGGGAAAAGGTCCTCCATGCCATAAGTCAAAAAGTCAGTCGGGTTGAAAACAAAACTGGAAGGTAATTGATGGGTGGAGACAGTGAATGATGAAGCCAACACTAGCAAGCCAAAGCAATGGTGGGAATGACCACCTCTATTCTCCCTAACGAGGGTAAAACCAATGAGTATAGATCAAGAACTTCTAAGTCTAAGTAGGGACATCAATACATAATACAAAATACATCCAAGTCCATATAATTATGATCGCCAGATCATGACACCACATGTTAATACATGTCACAAAAATGAGTATAAGAGCAATGATAACCATAACACAATATAAAAACCTGAGTCATAATCATGCAATATAATCCATCTGAAACATCATCTGTCCAATGAGAAAGCACTGATATAAAACTGGGCATCAATAACTGCTTCGTAATGACTAAATGGCTACATCGGTCCTCAAATCTGAGTGTCTTGAGTCTCAGTGCTGACATGGGAGAGTACAATAGTCCACTAATACAATAATGATCTGTCAAAGCTGCTCATCTCAGCATCTCATATGTAAGAGATCTGGCTGAAAAATGTACTGTGTTTGAAAAATAGAATATGGTAGGCTGGCTACTAATTATGTGATAACACATCTTTAACATAGGGAGATGCATCGACAGATTTGATAAAAATTGTCCCGCTGGGACAATTGACCAAGAAATTGATAATGGATCTGCCCTTCCCATCAGTCCATCCATCTGACATAACACTGCAACCGGTGGCCTCCCATGACTGTCTGAGCTCATCTAATCTTCGGGTGCAATCAGCCTTCTCCTCATCAAGGAGTCTCCCTCTCAAATCATTATAGGAAGGCCCCGTATAATCTAGACCAATAGTGCCAGCAGCTTGAAACATGGCATGATAGTAGGGGTTGTTTTTGGCAATGTTGAAAGGCACATCACCCCATAGAAAACACTTTGTCACAACTCTATCCGCCTCTTCCTTCTCCCTTTGTTTGTGCATGGTTTGAACAGAAGGTTGCCTCGATGCCACGTAAGGTGAGGTTGAAGAAGGCACAGTGGGATGTGGGGGTCGTGTAGATGAGGAGAAGGAATGCATGTCACTTGTGGCTCCCATGGTTCGTGATTGTGTTCTAGATGCAAGTTCATTTCTGAATTCCTCCTTCTCGTCCCTCTTCTTAGCCATGTCAATAATGGATTGTTCTGCAATACGCATCACTTCTGGGGTAACAGCAGGACAAACATCCACTTCATGCCCAACAAGTTTGGCAAGGTGGTATTTCAAGCGGCTAATTCCAACACAAATATCCTTCCCACATAGTTTGCAATTCAACCTTTGTTGATTATTAGGGTCAATTGGTTTCCCATACTCCCACATTGGATCCAATGGCTTTGGCATTGTGTCACTATTTAGTGGAAACTTGAAACTTGAAATTTGAAGTGGATAATGCCAATGGAGATGAAATCTGTTATCCACTAATTTTGCACTTAGTTGGGTTAGCTGAGGAGCCGCCGGTTGACAGACATGTTCAATGTTTGATTCCAGTGTATCAGTTGATCCGTCTTCATGTCTAGCCAATATTGGCTAGCCAGTTTTTGATTTGAATAATTTTGACCATGGCCCCGCGAGGTTTGTAATAAAATGTGCTAGTAGGGTATTTTTGAGTGGTTCGGTCTCCTGAGACGTAGAATCTCAAATAAGGTATTCTAAGGGGTTTTTTGCCCCTGACAATTATGCTTTGCCTTCAACCGAGTATAATTGACGAGGTTTTCTCCTGCTTCCTCCAAAGCTGGAATGCCTGATGTTGAATTCTGGGCCTTGGGGGGTTATCAGAGCCCAACTGAGTGTTATAAACCTACTAGGCATTATTTAGGTAGATCATAGTCATGTCTTAAGTCATCTGGACATATAAATTTTTTTTCGAAAAAATCTTTTTCGAATGGGGAAAACAATATTTTTTAAATTTTTTATTTTTTAATTACTTTTCCTAAGTTTTTTGGGTTAATTTTTCCATAAATTAAATGGAAAAAACCCGTTTGTAATAAATCAGTCATCCGAAGTCCGAATTCAGTGATTGAAGGCTCTAACCTTAAGCCAAAAATCATTCTTGATCGGCCAGCCAGTCAAAACCAACTTTCGGATCATCAATTGGACACATAATGCATTTTTTCTCAAAAATGTCAGTTTTGAGGAAAAAAATGAATTTTTATTAAAAAATTGATTATTTTGGAGAAAATTAAAACTCTCCAAATTAATCCAAATTCAGTGAAATAAAATGATAAATGACATCTCATCGAACACTTATGATGTTTGGAGTTGTCATAACTCAGCTTCAGTCAGCATTAAGTGAGCAATTAATTTATTATCAATTGGCTGCTTTGTCATCTCTAGCTAAAGAATGAGATGGAGAGCACTCATTGGTCCGGTGATTTGATCGAGGTGAAGACTGAGGCTTACACCATCAATGGGCTTCCCAAACCTAGCACAGGCTCCTGCCAAACCTAAAAGGTTGTTTACCTACATCACCAGACGTCTCCGTCATGGCTTACGCCTCTCTCTCTCCTGAGGGCGCCTTCCACACGTGTGGCCTCATCTATGGCTTGATTTGGCTGTTCAGGGTTGGAGTGGGGGCGCCTTACCTAGGTAGAGGTCTCCCCTCACTCCCAGCTCTCCGTCTTAGGTTTGGTTTCTCTATTTGGTGGTCAGGCCGGTTAAGTTATGAGGTTTGGTTTTAGGGTTTTAGCACTCTCTCATTGTATAAATAGAGGCTCCTTCAGCTCTATTTGGATGGACTTTTGTAGCAAAGTTACTCTGAGAAAATTGTATTAAGCATTTGCTTTAATTTGTTAATAAAGATCAGACTTTGGAGATCCATGAGCTCTTGGATGTGGTAGTTCTTTGCAATTGGTTGAGGTGATATTGTCTCTAACCCCTATTTCCTTAATGCGTATGTGAGATTAAATTGTTTATTTGTTAGCTCAAGAGGGCCATTGTTGGCACAGTAGAACAATTATTTGTAGTTCAACTTGATTGTTTATGCGAAGTAGATTAGTAATTTTGATGGACATGAGTAATCAGTATATACCTAATGTTGATCATAATTCAATTTTCTTAGCATACTAGCATATATTTTGATCTCACGTTTGGTGTTAAGTTGTAGTGTGTTTTCAGGCTTCACAAGTTGAAGAAGCGTGTGAGCTCAGCTGCTTCTATCCTAGGCTTCAAGCAACCTTTTTAATCTAACACTTTCATTGCAGGACCTACAGAGATCTTCTTCTTCAAAATACAAAAAGAAAGCTGGGAGTCTAACTCTCTCTCTTGGGTTCCATCCATAAATTTAAATACTTTCTTGGTTACCGAACTTCCTTCCTCTAATTCTCCCTTTGCTCCTTGACTTTTTTTGTTTCCTTGCTTGTTAGCCCCTTTCCTCCTTGACTTGTTTGCCTTTTCTCACTTTTTCTTCATCGTTGCCCTGTTTTTTCTTTCTTTTACCATCCCTTTTCTCCATTTTGGACAGCCCTAGTGTGCCCTAGTTTTTCTTCCTTTTTTCCTCTTTTTTGCCCTAGCTTTTGGGCCTTCTTCAACCTTGTTATTGGCCTTTTCTTCCACTTTTTGTTCGCTGCCCTGTTTTGTATTTTTTATGACAGCCATTTGTTTTCTCTTTCGCTGCCCCGTTTTCTTCAATTTTTGTCCTCCTTTAGCTTCATAGTTGGCTGCCCTATCCCTCCCTTTCTTTGGTTTTGACCTTCTCTTTGTTTTATTGCCTTTTTTTCCTCATCTTCTTTTATTTCAACCCTCTTTTCCTTTGCTCTTTTGGCTCTCATTCAAATTTCTTCTCTTTTCTCTTTTTACAGGTTTCAGAAAGATCTTCAAGTAAAAGTAAAAGCACTCTCCTTTTTACACAAGTCCTAATATTAGTAGAGTTGTTTGCTTTCATTTCAAAAGACTTTTCAAGGATTAAAATCCTTAAGGCACATTGTATAATTTCAATAAAGTACTGTTGTTTGAGTGGGGTTTTTAAGTCCCCACTCTCATTCTCCTCCATTTGGGGAGGCTTGTGTTGTGTTTACTTGTGTATGCTTAGGGTAGATTTGCTTGTCTTCATCATTATTTTTTTATTCTTAGAATAATTGTTAATCCATCACATCTAATTCATTAATTAAGTTGATTATTCTATTTTAAATTGTTTATCTTTCTAAGTAAATCAACTACTTAAATCTCTTGAATCACACCATAAGGTGGATCAAGAGTACTCTCTGTCGGAGAGTTTAATAACTCATCTTAGCTTCTTGCTCACATTTGTTTAATCAATTAACTCTTAAGTAAGACTCTTGAACTTGCAGAAACACAAGTCAAGAGCACTCTTTATCGGATAGCATCTTAGTATTTGTGTCATCCTTGCATTAGTCTCATGTAGATTAGATAAGACTTTTGAACCTTCGTCATAAGACAAGGTCAAGAGCTCTCTCTGTCGGAGAGTCTAATTAATTAACTTAATAAAATCTTCAACACACACACCCCTTTAATTAATTAACTCCCTTCCCTCTTTGCCGGAGTATGCTCTGACTGATCTTTGATCGGAATACTCAGAAACGACACTGGATCTTTAAACCCCACAAGAGTAACTTAATTAAAACTTTTCCCCCATAACCAACGCACAGACGTTGTTTTGTTTAAATACCGAGGCATGTGGGAAAATTCCAAGTGTGGGCGGCCGGGCTACCCAATCTGGGCATAGGTAGTTAAGTTATTGAACACTTACCTGTGATCCCAAACAGGTCCGTCATGTCTTCGAACGGAGCCGCTGAAGGTATTTCCGATTAGGACATCTAGCTACCATAAGCAAGACCACTATTAAAAACTCTTAAAATCTACCAAGAGCACTTGCAAAACCTAATACTCACTAGCTTAATTCCTAGATTTTATTTCACGCGTTTATTTGACTCCATAAGGCACTGGTCCTTTGTTATATTTGATTAATTTTCTATCTTGATCAACTGTCTATGGTCCATTTCAATTGATTATATTTGAATGCTTAAGTTATAAGTCTGGAATCTTTGCTTATCTGTGTGATCTCTTGTTAGCAACGTGGATTGCTTTGATTAATCATCATCCCCTTAATATTAATCATTTTAAATCACAATAACTCCTAAACAACACCCATCCGCATCCAAAACATCCAAAACTTAACTTAAACATTGAGCCATAGAAAACTCTTTGTTAGGGACTACCCCCCTTGGCTTCGTTAGGAGTTAGCCTAAACGGAGGAGCTAGGAGTAGGTGACAGTACCTAGCTCTGTGCTTGCCCCCGAGGTCACACCTCTCCCACTTTCTCGAGTGAGGAGACAGCTTTCGGAAGATTTCTGCTGCTGGTGTGCAATCGGCGGACAACAAAACCTATGCCACAACAAAAAACAAAAATGAATAAATTTTAAAATGTTTTTCTTTAAAATTTTGAAAACAATGAAATTATGAAAACATTCAAAGAAATGGAGGGTGGCCTACCTAAAAGGATAAAACCCTATAGGCTATGATTGTAGTGGCAAATCTACACCCTACACTAAATCTAAACCTAAACCCTACACTAAATCTACATTAACCAACAAATCTCAAGCAAAAAGCAAACGAATGAAATAATACATACCTGAATAGATTTAGTGGATGGAACCCCACTTCACAAAATCTTCAATGGAAATGAAAACTTGATCGTTTTCCCCTTTGCTCTCTTGTAGAAAATCGCCCAAAACAGGAGTGGACCGCTTCCTCAACGTTGCACCGTGCAAAGGAACCCCAAAAACCTGTCTGCGGCCTCTTTATGGCAAAAAAATCGTGTTTTTTTCCAGCAGGGCAATATATTCCATTGACTCGCGACATTTACTGAAAATATCGCGATATTTTAAAAACTCGGCAAAATTTCGCAATTTTTTCATGGCGATGTATCGTCGACCCATTCGACTCGCGATATCGATGATATATTTAACTATGGTACTAATCATTCAATGAGGTTAGATTTGACGAGGAATAGAAAATGCATAAAATAAATTCTATAGATTACCTCAACAACAACATGAGACAATGATCATCCACACACTTGAGCCATACACCACATAGAGACCTTCAAAGTCTTTCTATTATTCCAAAGAGTATTACAATTACAATACAACACTTGAGCATTCCTTCGATCCTCTGACCATGAGAAAATGAGGAAAGGAGCCTCGCTTAAATAGCAAAAATGACCCAGGGGGGTGCTAGCTACACTGGCAGCAGGAGTCCAGTTGAACTAAGTTGAAGTGTAGTGGAAGGGGAGTAGAACTGGAGAGGAGGAAGACACCTAACTCACTTAACTCACCCATCCACTCACTGGTTGCCACCTCACACCCAAACAGTCGCTTGCTCATGAAGTTGGTGTTAATTCCTTATGTGGAGCTCCTCACCAACATCATGTGCATCTCCCATATGATATATTACCAAGCTAAAACTTTATCGAAAGTTTTCTACACCTCATTACATGAAGAGGGGTCCACCCATCTTCCTTGCGCAACTTTCATAGTGTTAGCGTGGATCCTCATAACTTGATGTCATCTCTTTCCTTTAAACCATTCACCACTTCTAAAATTATAACCAAAGTTTAATTCTTAGCATTTGAAAAGGGTCGCATGCTTAAAAGGGGTCCACTCGCCATGTCACCCCATACTTTATTATTTGATTTTGACTTTTTCAACCTTGTTTTTTGTGCCAATTTGATGCACTTTAGCATTAAAATGTCGTTTTGATGCTCCTTTAGCTAAATAATGCCTTTCGGGATGTTTTAGCTGCCCGAAACATAGGAAAAGTGGCCCCTAAGGTAAAGAGGATGCTTTGATTGTGAAAACGGGAATCCCCACACCAAAAACAGACTTCGAACCTGACTTTTATTACATTTTGAAGTTTTTCAATTAAACCATTATAAAATGGCTTAAAATACGGAAAAAAAATAAAATTTCTTGGAATCAGAGGAAACTCTAGGGGGACCTAATACGTGCCCATATGACTCAATTCAAATGCCTAACATGTTTATAAACACTGGTACAAAAGCTCTAATAACCTTCTAAGGCCTAACCACCAAGATGACTACCCCAACTTTGGAGGTGTGAGTGAAAAACTCAGAAATTATTAGTCGTTTATTCAACAATCAATAATAACCAAGGGAAAAAACACTTTGGGCTAGTTGGCTTGATGCTTAAGTCTGGGAAGCCGAGCCTTTTATAAAAATTGACCATGCGAGCACATTTTTTACAATTTCCCCAAGGGGGTATGAACATATGTTACAAATTTTTTTGAACAGACTCCCAGAAAAAGCTCAGCGGACTTTTGAACTGTGAAGAAAGAACAAGTATACTTGTTCTACTTTGGCGGCTCGCTTGAAAATCCACCAAGTACAACTTAGGTGGTAACAAAACCTTTTGTTGAACTAATCAATAGTCTCATTTTCGTTCCTTTTGATGGTAGTTTGGGAGGCCAATAAATGACGATTGTCCTTATGCACTCTCCATCTGTCCACAATGGCATCTTGTAATTATCTCATAGTTTTGAATCTTAATATTGTCAGGAGCCAAATTTGAGAACCGGTCTAGGGCATCATCCTCTAATGATAAAACAAATAATTTTATAATTACATCCTCATGCTTACCAGTATATTTATGCATACAAGCTTAAAAAGACTTGAAGTGAGATTTAGTAGTAATAGCATTATTCCCTTGGAAAGAAGGAAATTTATCTATAGCTCTTTTGGGTAAAGTACGAGGATAACCAAAAATTGCATAGAAATCAATTGTAGCATACAAATCATCCATTACTAATGAATTAATAGAATTGCTTGCAAAAAGGAGATGGAGGTCCAAGACAAATTCAAATCCCAATTGATCAATAGTTCAATAGGAGAAAGCCTTGCTCAATCTTCCTTTGCAAACTCTTTTAGGTTCTGGAACAAAATGGTACAAGCCTTGATTATTTCTGTGTGTAGAATACCTGCTAAGATTTAAACTAAGTGGAGTCACCTGATGAAAATATTAAAGATCTCATCTAATACATTCATCAAACAAAGTTAAAAGAATCAAGAAACAAGGTTGTCGATTTCATGGTGATAAAAATATTTTATCCCCGTCAATGGCACCAAGAATGTTGCTGCCTTAATCTGCATGTAGGTGAGAAAAATCTCAACTAATTGGTGTGTCCTTGGGGGCAAGTTAATGAGTCGTGTGTAACTGTCACCACAACACTCTACTCCTCTGTTTTGGCCAACTCCTAAACAAAGCCAAGGGAGGTAGACCCTAACAATAATATTAAGGATAGTTTATTTGGAAAAAAGAACTTAGGAGTTAATTAATTAAACTGGAAGTAGTTAATCTAACGGTATATAGAATAAGTAAATTAAATGCATAATATATCAAGTAAATTACACAAAGATCACATCATACATATATCAAAAGATCAGTTCTTTTATCGAATGGGCAAAGGATATGCGATTTAAAAGTAATTGCAAAACTTGAAATGACTTGAAGCAGTATTGAAAGCAGTGTAAGTTAAACTATGATTTTCATTTACTAGGGAAAGGGAACATGATCTAATTACTAGAAAGCAGGAGCATAGTCAAATTGTGAACTTGTGAAAAGCAAGGATTGACTTGCTTGTTAAATGGAGGAACATAAAATAAAACAAGTGTCGAATTGTGAACCAGCCTAGTGCAAGGATTGATAGCTTGTGAAACCATGATAAATTACCACAAGAGTCAATATTGTGAATTTGCTTGGTGTAGGGATTGACAGCTTGTTACTAGAAAGTAAATGTTGTCTAATTACTAAAGCATGCGAGAGGACAAAAAGATGGAAAACTCTAAGTTAGGATTGAAGTTAGCATTTGTAAGGTTAGATGCAAAAAACGGAAAAAGCACAAAAAGTGACTCAAGGGGTAGGGGAGATGTGACACTGTTGCCCCACTAGGCCAATTACAAACTGAAATAAGAGCTATTAAGAAGTGCTTATTGTTGGTCCTTAGTGGCCAACAATCAAGCTTACAAATGATAGAAGAAAATGGGAAAAATGAGCGAAAAATAATGCCTTTTTAATGAGTTAAATTGACTAAGCCAAAGGGTGATCAGGGCTTCCTCTTTGGGCAATGTACTTGCTGTCCAAAAACAACGATTTACAAAAAATCAGTGGCATATGCACTCCTTCGATGCCTCAAAAAGCATGTCTTTACCTGCAAAACTAGAACAACTCAAAGGCATATATCTAGGGGTGTTAGAATGCAAATCTAAGCAGACGTTAGTGTCCGTAACACACTAAATTATGATTGTGCAATCCATGGACATTGAACAAAAGATGCCAAAAAGATGATTGCAAGTGAATTAGGACACCTTTCGAGTACTGGCCTATATGGCAACTGATAAGACTTAGTAAGCACACGTTTTAGGCTTAGTACCTCTAGATCTATGCAAAAATAACACTTTTAAATGTAGATCTACGACACGCATGTAGACGCAAGCTATTTTAAAGTTGGATCTTTGACATGCAAATAGGTTAAAGTCGGGATAGAAAGTTTGCCTCTAAGATTTGGAAGGTTTGGGAAGAGAGAAAGTTTAGAAGAAGAAGAATGGAGACACTTTGGTTCTTGCTTTGCAAATGCTATGCCTTGAATGAATCCAAGAGGTTAGGGGAGCTCTAGGCAATCCCTGATCTACTTGGAGTTTGTAGTCAACCTACAAAAAATGAGCTAATACAAGGAGATTGATTTCCTCTTCCTGTTTCCTAGTGGTGTAGTATAGCTAAAAGATGTTAATATAGCAATATCCAAACTAGGAAAAGATCCAAAATAAGCATGTTTTAGATAACCTAGTACTAAGATACATCAAACCAAAATGAATCTACACCAAATAGGTAGCAATACCCCTTTAATCGCCAAGCATGAAACATAAAGTAGAATAAGAAAAACTAAAACACACTAACTAAACATGAATGAACCAACAAGAGACATATTGCTTACAAATAGAACCTGTTACCGGTTTAAATGGAAGTCCAAGTCACTGGCAAACATATGCGAAGAAAGTGACCACTGTCACCTTAGTCACATCTCCTAACTTCTTCGAAAGTCGAAACCTCCTAGGGGACAACCCTATGTAACTTTGCAAAAGACACTTAGACACCAAGTATATCTCATATGTGTGCAAGGTTAGTGACCAGTGCCTAAAGGAGTCAATCAAAAGGTGGAACAAATGTACTATGAGCATACATATGAATTGTGCAAGTTCATCCAAGGATAAGCCAATTGTGTATCTAATGAATACCGATGTGCAAATAGTATGATATGTAGATATTAACGAAGTACAAGTAATTTGTCAAACAATCATAAATACACATGTACAACAGTATAAGTCATCTATGGCAACTGAAATTTCAGGTCGAGATTTTAGGACGCTTGAGATTTTAGGACGTGGTATTTTAGGGAGGGCCCGAAATTATAGGGCGCAAAATTTTAGGGCACAGGATTTTAGGAAGGGACCGAAATTATAGGACGTGGAATTTTAGGGCCTGGAATTTTAGGGTGTCGAATTTTCGGGCTTGAAATTTTAAGGAGGCCCAAAAAGTGCAAAAAAATTAAACTTTTTTATTTTTGGGGTTTCTAACATAAAATCATAGACCTAAAATTACCCTAATCCACCATGTAAAATGCAAATATAAACATATGAAAATGCAATTAAACTGAAGGAAAATTGTCTGAGAATAAAACCAAGGGTTTTAAGGTTTTACCCTAACCCTAGGGCATCAAAGAAGGTGACTAACCTTCCTCTTGAGAGGTCTTTCCAAAGTTTTGGCAAGTTAGGGCTTTTTCCAACAGCCATAAGGGCTCATTAAAGGAAGCCTAGATAGGGAAAAACTCAGAGACCTAAGGGCCAAGCTTAAAAGGACTCCTTCTAGAGGATGTCCTTCACAATACTATGGTGACAAAAGGCTGGAAATGACCTAGTTTAGACAAAATGCAGCACCAATGGCTACCATTCAACCATAAACAAGCATCATCCATCAACATTTAACAAAGAGAAATCAAGACAAGAGCATAGATACTTCCTTGTGCATGTGTTAAGCTAACAATTCTAGCATTACCTTAGCAAAGAGCAAGAACCAAAGATACTTCAAGAGATTGCCATTAAACCAGAAAAAGAAGTCTCCTCGAGAGGTGTGCATCACTCCAAGAGCCCTAAGAAGGGTGAAAAAGTAACATAATGTTTTACCCCATGAGTCTTATGATAAAATGAAGTGAGGAGATCGATTTATATGATCTCACACTCACTTTTACACAAAATATCCAGGCCGACATGACTTTAAAATGTCAATTTGAAATTATAAAATGTCGACTTGAAATTATAAAATGTCAACTTAAAATTTAAAGAAAATAATAATAAAAAATGCCCTAATGTAGGCTACCTGGGGTATTTTTCCCCTAGGTGCCAAAATTTGCTCAAATAAGCGAATCACTCTGAACGAAACGCTGTAGTGTGGGGGGAGGGTGTTATACCCCATCTAACCCCTAGAATGTTGTAAAATCCCTCAACGCCCTCCTTAAAGCGACAAGAAGGCCAGGTATGGAGGATATCTTCCTCTGAGGAAATAAGGCCAGGGAGAGAAAGCACCAGCTGGCTGAAGGGCCAAGAGGGTGTCCTAAGTGGCAGTGAAGGGAGACAAATGTCTCGTAGGTGAAGCAAAGGCCACCAGAGCAATTAAACAAGATATGGGACCATGTGACCCAGTGATCAACCCCTAAGATCCCCGGACACCAACCCCAAGGTTAAAAAACCCAACAAAGGGCAGTCGATATTGCCATTAAGCCATAGTACTCCTAAATGAAGGACCAAAGGGCCCATCCATGACCGCCATTGCTCGATAACACCCCTCTTGGTTGAAAAAATGGCTCTCTCTCCCTAGGGCACATCTAAAGGTGTGCTTGGTACAGATGCATCATGATTCATAACAGAACCAACTGATGTGATCTCCAAAGTCTTTGTTTTATTACAAATGCTCTTTAAAAGAGAGAGCGAGATACAATACAATAACTCTGCCTCCAAACAATAACCAACCATGAAAGGAGAGAGGAAAGCTTGCTTAAATAGCAAAAGAGGAACAAGGGGGCGAATTTCGTGAAGTGGAGTGAACTAGAGTGCCATACGACACCTCATGGAGTTAACTAGAGTGTAATTTGACACCTCATGAAGTTAACTAAAGCTTAACGGCTCCTTATGAGACACCTAGGAGACAAGGAGAGGACAAATGGGGATCGATTGAGATCAAATCCAATCAGAAATGACACCTTATTCATGGGGGGGCGAGTTAGGGAATATTCCCTCTTACCAACCCCCTAAAATCACTCAAATTTGTCTCCAACATGCAAAAATCATGGGATTTTTTCTCTAGGAGGCTTGACCATTTATTACTAATTAGGACATATTTAACTCCCAAGGAACCTAAAAAGTCATATTTTACAAGGATAAACTTGGTTATAGAATCAAATTTTGACATTAGACTCTAAGGACTTAGACGTCAGTTTGAGGCATTTGTATTATGACATACTTTGGCTTTGAAGGTACGAGTGAAAAACCTAGAGGAACTCAAAAAGATCTTCTAAGTAGAAAAAGCGCTCTAAAATTAAAAATTGCCATAATATGAATGACCCACTCGAGCTAGCCTTTTTACACATATAATGGATGTCAAAATTTTTACAATCATTATCCTTCAACTATGACAAATGAAGTGTATAATACAACTAGGCAGAAGATTGCTTGATCCGGATGACGAACTGAAGGTTCCTTGGGTGATTGGCGTCTTTTGTCTGCTCATCATCCTATGCAAGCTAGGTGGTAACATCTAACTCCAACATGGGGACGTTTGCTTGATCTTTGGAAAGCAGACAAAAAATCTAGAGTTTCCAACCTCTAACTTGTAAAAACTTTCAACTTGACAGGCAAACTTTAGTGGCACATGTTCATATAAAAAACCATCAAAATAAAATACTAGCTGCATATATAGAAAGTGAAACTAACTAACAAATGGAACTACCACTTCTATAGATTTACTGAAAATAAATGCTGAAAGTAAATGTAGAAAGTAAAATTCTTAAATGAAACTATTCTATTTACCTGGATGCCCCTCAGGCATGAGATGTTACCTTCGAAGAAAAGCTTGAGGAATTGCCCATTGACTGGTAATTGCAATTTATTTCCATCTAGGTGGTTGTGAATAACTGACACGATCGACATGCTGCGAACAATTTGTGGAATTTTGCGAAGATTGATGACCAATAGTACCTTGCTCTTTGGACTTTTTTGGCTATAGTTTTGCAGCACAATGACCCCCACAAAATCCTTCATGCAACTTTGCCATAAGTCTCTTGGACTTTGTTTCATTAATGCATTTAAGTATTAATCCTTCGAGGTTTCTCCACCACAATCCATCGTGAATCAAACAATACTTTGATGATTTCAACCTTAATGCCCCTCTTTTATGACTAAGTGACTTGGGCAAGTAAGGTCCTTTAGGAAGTAAACAATATCTGTATACCACTCGTGCTGCTCTAATTTGTCAAGTGCTATGGAAACCTCTGGAGAACAGTTCTGACAATTTAAACCAAGAGCTGCTTCTTTTCCTCTTGTTAACATTTGTGCAAGACCCCGGCCTTTGATAAATTTTGTGGGTTTTACTTCTAATTCATATTCTTGAATTTTAGAAACCCACTTCCCTCTGATTCCTAAACAACCTTTCTCAACAAGTATATCCTTAACTGCTAAGTGGGGAACATATCTAGTAATCCTCGAGTAAACTACATATGTTAAAAAATGCTACAAGGATTTGACTAAAGCATATGCTTGTTTTCGATAGTTATATACTTCAATTTTGATTCATGCAATGCCTTGCTCAAGAAATCTATAGGCTACATTGAGCCTTCATGAAGAAGGACCCATGCGATAGTATCCTTTGAAGAAAATGAGAAAATCTGGAAGCCTTTTGAATAATCAGGACTTATCAAAATTGGAGACCTTTCAATGGATTCCTTGTTCATACCGAATCCTAACCTTCCTTCATCACACCACTTGAAGGGAACATCCTTTTTCAATAGCTTAAGGATGGGTTCTCCTATCTCGGTGAAGTTAGGGATGAATCTTTTGATGAAGTTTATCTTCTCAAGAAAAGATTCAAGGGCTTTCTTATTGTGGGGTAAAGGGACTCTCTTAATTGCTTCGATTCATTTTGGATCAATTTTTATCCCGTTCTTAGATATTATATGTGATATGTCCTAGCAACCTCCCTTCATCAACACCCAAAATTGACTTAGCAAGATTGAGGCTAATGCCATATTTCTTGCATAAGTACCAAAAATACAATTTCGAACCTCCGGATCCAAATTCACCCGAGGGCCAATATTTGGACCGGTCAAACTTGGTTGACCAAGTCAAAACTGGTCAAAGGATGTAGCTAAGCACTATACATCAAAATCTCTGCATGCATGGGGTTAAAAACTATTCTCGTAAGTATATTAGTAGTAGACTTAAAACCATAAGGAGTAATATATACTGGTGATAAAAAATTCAAAGTAAGCATACAAACATGTCAATGTAGGAACAATAGTGTAGTGGCAGCGAGGTGTTGATTATATAACTGCTTTCACGTTCACCCCTTTGAAAAGTGGAGGCCACCCCTCACTACCCATGGGTGAGGTGAAAAACACTAAGGTTTGGTTAATGGGTGTGACTGGTGAACAAACTTAGTGGTCTCTTAGAGGAGATGGGAAAAGGGACACCAAAGTGACATGTGCAAGATATGCAAACACTAGGGGAAGCAGGTGCCTCACATATGGGTAGAGTGTTTAGGATGCCTCCATTAGATTCTAACAAGTAACCTATAGCTCACTTCCAAGCTTGAATCAGGCTTCGCGAGGATCTTTTCTAGAATCGTTGTGTTGAGTATACAACAGACTGTATTTTGATAATGTTTTAGGGAACTTTTAGAATTAGCAGTCTTGTACTCCATCTCACATCTACTCCCTTTTGGGCTTCGTGAGGATTAATCATTACATTTCATTTCATATGATGACCAACAGTTTTTTTGATTTTGCATTTGCTTCTCAACTACTTTCATTTGACCCTTTATTTCATTTCATTGTAGCCTTTTTGGCTTGCATTTATTTAGATCTAGCATGAATGATACTGATGCATGTAATGATGATAGGACAACTTGCTTGGAGGACTAATGGGGACACGTTCACACTCCAGAGCCAAGACACAATCCAAACATGGAGGCCTATCATCACACAGAGGTCACAATCGGGGAGAGCTCTTTGATCACTCCAGTCATGTCCATAGTCATAGGGTAGCCTACTGCATGGGTGATATGGTTGGACCGAAAGACAAAGTGGAAGGATGGTGCCAACAAATAAGTGGGAGATGAACTCAACTTACTAAATATAATCCTACCGATAACCATACATCTAACACAACACTCACACTGCACCACAATTCCCAGTAGACACTCAAGAAGATAATGATCACCAGACATATCACTACCAAGCTAAGTCTAATGTACTAAGATAAGTAAAAGAGAACCATAATGCACAACCCATATGCCATATACCTACTCAACCATATACCTATACTGGATTTGTCTCTAATACACTAGCAAGGCAAGGGAATCTCATCAACAATCTGTACTCGTATTGCTCTGCTCAGAACAAACCATGACATAGCAAGTATCCCTGTGGGTTCGGTAGAAAGGCTCATCAACAAAGGGAAGAGGCCATCATTGTACTGGCACTCTGCATGTACTTAGCCACCGATCACTGCCGCCCAAAATATGCTCATATTCAATGTAGAACGGACTTTGGTTTGGGACAACGTATGGTCTATTGCATCATGGTAGCCCGACTACTATGGACGTGATAACAAAACCCTAGCAAGAGGGTGAACTTCTAGAAATGATAAGTAACCCCAAAAGTTTGCTCCTTGATCTTTCACTATGCCTAGCTAAAATTTCGCACTAGAGAGAGAGGATAATGTGTTGTTGTGACTTGTCAAAATGAAATGTTTAGCTGCTTATTTATATACTTAAAATCACTTGAATTTCACTTTTGGGCCGACTTGCACTTTTTATCTTCACTTTTCATTTTATTTTCATGGCTGACTTAGTAATTTGACCACTTCATTGTAAATTCACTTGTTGACCATTTATTATTGGATTTTCTGTCTTTCTTAAGAAAAGTTCTTCATGATGATGATGTTATTCTTCTCCTTGTATGCTTGTCTATTCATTCATAGAGTCCTAATGTTGAATAGACCCACTAAGAGGTCCCGGACACTTCTTAGATCTTGTCAATTCAACTATAGTCCTCTACCATATAATAGATTACTCTGAGCTTCATTCATAATGGATGTCTGCCTGATGCTGCATATTGGAGGAAACATCAACAGCTTTGATACTGTTAGGAGACAAATTTGAGAACCAGTCTAAGGCATCTTCCTCTAATGATAAAACAAATAATTTCATAATTACATCTTGATGTTTACTAGTATATTTATGCATACAAGCTGAAAAAGGCTTGAAGTGAGATTTATTAGTAATAGCAAAAAGGAGATCTAATGAATTAGTAGAATTACTTGCAAAAAGTAGATGGAGGTTCGAGATAGATTCAAATCCCAATTGATCAAGAGTTCTACGAGAAGAAGCCTTGTTCATTCTTCTTCTGCAAACCCTTTTAGGGTTAGGAACAAGATGGAACAAGGCTTGATTATTTCTTCTTCTAGAATACCTGTTAAGATTTAAACTAAGTGGAGTCGCCAGATGAAAATATTAGGGATCTACTCTAATACATTTATCAAACAAAGTAAAAAATCTAAAGATCTAATCTAATACATTCATTGTTAATTCAGAAGCGGGGCTGAGAGGGGGGTGGGGTGCTCCCACACAACGTAATTTTACAAGGATAAACATGGGGATAGACTCAAATTTTGATATTAGACTCTAAAGACTTGGACACCAGTTTGAGTCACCTGTATTATGACATACTTTGACTTTGATGGTGTGAGTTAAAAACCTAGAGGAACTTAGAAAGTTCATCTAAGTGAAAAAACACTCCAAAGTTGCGATAATACGAATGACTCACTCGGGCTAGCCCTCTTACACATATAATGGATGTCAAAAATTTTACAGTCGTCTTCCTTTGACCATGACAAAGGAAGTGTATAATACAACTGGGCAGAAGACTGCCTGATCCGGATGAGGAACGGAAGTTTCCCTGGCTGACTAGTGTCTTCTGTCTGCTGAGCATCTTGTGCAAACTGGGTGGTAACATACCATATATAATGTTCTTGAAAGTCCACATGTGACTTGCTCCATATATGTGGATAATGAGAGCTAATGTGGAATCCACTCGCTACCATGGTGGTCAAAAGGATAGGTCGACTTGCAAGAGCCATAACTTCCTCGTATGAACTCCAATTGAGCTGATCTTTGTGTCATTGGAAGCCTCTTGGAATGTAGAACAGAATCGAAAAGGTATGAACTAAGTTCATAAAACTGTGACCTCAAAAACATTGTTTAAGCCCTTAGATGGGCCTCAGAAGTTTCTGGACCCCAAATCTGCAAAGACATGCCCCTGAAGTGTGCCTTACAAGCCAATTCATCCAATATTTCCACCCAGAAAGCACCAAATAGATGACAAATCATATATTTATCCATTTCAGATCAAAAGACCTCTAGGATGCAGTTTCATGCCACAATTTAACCTACTAAAATGTTGATATACAAATTAAAAAGGCTCCAAAACTTGTTTAGTTTCTGGATAAAACACTGAAGTTAAATGTACACTACGCAAGCATTTTATGTACTTTTTGCGTATTTTAAAGTTTGATGTGTATTGTGCATTATCTAGAACATGCTTTCCAATACAAATTGAAATAACGTGTAAAACTAGTATATCCATTGTAAGGTTCATTACTTATTCCCGCATTGGGAATTACCAGACATATTGCCTGTGCTTTGAGCTATAGTAACATGCAGTAGATTTATATTATACTATCCTTGAAGTTTAGAATTAGCACTGAAGAAGACAGATAGCCAAACTAAAGCAGACCTTCTCAAAATCATGAACTAAGCAATCCAGCCTTATAGAATCTATCTAACCATCCCTGGGGACAATGTGCATCGAAGTATGATGAGACTTTTACATTGTTTTTATGCAGTGTTATGACAAGTATCTTCAGAAAAGCCGGAAGAAAGCAGCTGAAGCACGAGGGCATCCACTCTGGGCCAGAGGACCTGACAATGCAGGGCATTATAATTCCAAGCCTCAAGACACTGGTTTTTTTCGTGATGGAGGGGACTATGACAGCTATTATGGTCGTTTCTTTCTTCGCTGGTACTCAAATGTTTTATTAGATCATGGTGATCGCGTACTTTCTCTTGCAAATCTGGCATTTGAAGGCATTCGAATAGCAGCTAAGGTGAGAAGACTGTGAAAATAGACTTTTATGTTTTTGCAGCAGGCTAAAGAGCATTATTATAAATTGAAGTTGCAATTAGCTATTGAAACTTTAAATTCTGTGTACTTTCAATAAACCGAAGAGAACTACTCGCTGTAATACAACCTGCCAAATTTTCTACACTTTCATCACATTCTGGCTGCTTTTTTTAAATTTTATTTAAATTATCTGGCATAATAGCTTATAGAAATGTGTTTACTTCCCCTCCCTTATCTGATTCTAAATGATAAAACTATTTACAGTATTTACCAATACATAACACATTTCTGTTGCTCTTACCTAGAATTCCTCTTTTTTGCAATGTTCATATTGCTATTAGATAGTGATAGATGTCAACATGAAAAATTCTAACATTTGAGCTTTTTATTTATATTGGTTGTAAGCAGGTTTCAGGAATTCATTGGTGGTATAAGACTGCTAGTCATGCCGCAGAGCTTGCAGCAGGCTTCTATAATCCATCAAATCGTGATGGGTATGCTGCAATTGCCCAAATGCTTAAGAATCACGATGCTGCATTCAACTTCACCTGTGTTGAATTGCGCACTTTGGATCATGAAGAAGGATTCCCTGAAGCAATGGCAGATCCAGAGGGTCTTGTTTGGCAGGTAATTGACAATTTTCATGTAAAGAATGAATAGTCTGGATTCTGAACCTTTGTAGGTACCAAATGAGTGAATACTTTGAACCTTTCTGTCTTTTCAGGTTTTGAATGCAGCCTGGGATGCTGGAATTCCTGTGGCTAGTGAAAATGCTCTTCCTTGTTTTGACAGAGATGGGTACAATAAGATCCTAGAGAATGCAAAGCCAAGGACTGATCCTGATGGGCGACATTTGGTTGCCTTCACATACCTAAGGCTCAGCCCTATTTTGATGAAGGAAGCCAATTTTAATGAATTTGGACGTTTCGTGAAACGAATGCATGGTAAGAAAAATGCTGCTTTTCTTGAATGCAAAATATACATATCCTATCTCCTGCACTAAATCTCTAACGGCTTTACATTCATAAGCTCATAACAAGCCTTGATTGAGTTAGAAAATGCAATGTTCCCCCAAGTTTCCGAAACGCGGGAGTAGGGAAACACACATTGGGGACGTGTGGAGACCACCCGCAAACTTTAGCTAAATTTGCGGGGTGGGGGGGGGACATCCAGGTCTTAATAAAAATTAATATTATAAATTATTAAATCCCAGCAATAATAATTCAATGATTCATCCCATGTAAATTACTAAAAGTAAAAAATAAATAGTAAATACTAAGTTTATCATTGTGCAATGTAAATCATAATTTAACAAATTAATAATATTGTTGGTAATAACTCCCGATTGATTATTATTCCAATGCAAATGCCTATATTTATACAAATCACATGACGGTTGGGTTTCACTTTCCGCTCAGCCTTTTTTGGCTTCCTACTATTTATTTGTTTATTTATTTACAATATATAACCCTAACGGATTATATTCTAACAATCCCCCTCTTAATCCGAAGGGGTGTTCGTGAGTCCGAGCATGTTTCTGAATCTTTCAAACTTTTCTCGTCCAAGCGCTTTGGTGAAGATGTCTGCAACTTGATCATTTGTGGAACAATGTCGAAGATGGACTGTCTTGGCCTCTACATGATGTCGAATCAAATGATACTTTGTGTTGATGTGTTTGGTTCGATCATGGAATCTAGGATTCTTAGCCAGCTTGATTGCAGAAGTATTGTCGACCAACAATGGAGTGGAGTTCTCTTGTTTTTCTTGCAAATCTTCATGTATCTTCCTGAGCCATACTATTTCTTTTGTTGCTTCAGCTGCAGCCACATATTCCG
>LPNX010705286.1:18952-90766 GCA_001517045.1 Pseudotsuga menziesii | reverse complement strand
TGAAGGAGTTGGCATTGGGCCACACAAATCAGAATGTACTAACTCTAATTTCCTACTTGCTCTGAAATTAGATTCATGGAATGGCAGCTTACTATGTTTCGCTAATATACATGCATCACATTTATTCTTCTCTTTAGGAATGGTGGGCAAGCCAAATACACCATTCTTTCTCAACAAACGAAGACTGTTATAATTTAGATGACCAAATCTTGCATTCCACAATGAGCTAGATGACATATTACCTTCTCCATGCTTAGAGAGGTAGGCATAGTTCTGAAATCTTGCGGATGAACCCTTGAGCTTCAGCAGCTTTCCATCTTCGTATCCAGTCATGATGACTTGGTTGTCAGAGGACTTTCTTATTTCAACGATTCCATCAAACATGTGGATGGAATGGCCTTGCTGTCGAATCTCCACCAAGGACAGCAGGCTTCTCTGCAACTCTGGAAGATAGAGAACGTTCTTCAACAAGAAATCAGGGAATCCAGGCATCATTAGTCGAATGGTGCCCATTCCCTTTGATTTAATACTTGACTTATCTGCAAAGTAAACTATGCCATCTATTGTTTCATTCAGTTCTTCAAAACAGTCTTTTCTAAATGTCATATGTGATGTTGCACCAGTATCAAGCAGCCAACAATCTTTATAAGATGAAAGAGAAGTCATTTCATTAAATCCAAGATTACAATGTGCAACAATACAAGAATCAGAAGATTTACTAGCATCTTGGTCATCTTTCTTCTGGTTATGCTTGTCTTTGATGGAGTCCCATGAAGCCCAACACTGATCTGATGTGTGCCCAGTCTTTCCACAACGCTTGCACATTGATCTTTTTCTGGAGTTGTTTTTGCCCCCTCTGCCTCTCTTGCTGCAATCTCCCTTGGAAGGGTCTTTGGATTGGTCTTTGCCAGCTAGGGCAGCACCAATACTAGATGCCAAAGAGTGCATCTCTAATCTGGAAACTATAACTTACAGAATGCTTTAGAAAAAAAATATGGGATGCAGGTTTAGATTCCTGCTCCTTTACATATTACAATATGATTCTGCAGCCTATACAGATAATTTTGCAGCTTATCAAATAATTTTTCAACTTATCTATATCATTAATTCTAGAGTGCTATTACATGAAAATTACATTTCAAATGCAATAATACATCAACAAAATATCTTGCAGCAGACTTGTTTGAAGTAGCACAACGTGGACTCTTCAATGGCAGGTTGTATCTTTGATGAAGTCGCAACACTCTACAGAGAAGAGATAGACCCCAACTCTGACGGGACAAGGTAGCTCGCAGCAGCTTGAAGAACTTGTAGGCAGCTCCACGCAGGCAGCTTCAAGAACTTGCAGGCAGCTTCACTTAGGCAGCTCCAGGAACTTGCAGCAGCAGAAAAATTGCAGGCAACTCCACTCAGAAAATTAGGGTTTCCACCCTACAGAGGACGCACCAGTCTTCAATAGCTCCAACTTACAATAGTCTTCAACGTACAATAGTCTTCAATGCAATATATATGTCAGTCTCAACGCATTAGTCCTCAACGCATCAGTCTTCAGCTCATCTTCAACGCAGGCTGTAGCAACACAATCCTGAAGTAAATCTGAAAGATACTTTACAACAAAAATCTTCAACGCAGTCTTCAATTTATATTACTCTTCAACGCAGTCTTCATAACACCACACTTTGAGTGGACACAGCAACATTCTCGGGCTCATACAGCAGCCATATCATACATATGAACAATATTTGCAAACTTTAGGTTTTATGCACTTCCACCGGAAAAACTAGGGTTTTGCTTCCTTCACGCTATTTCAGTGTTCAAGGCAGTCTTCTCCACGCAGGTAGCAGCTCCACGATTCTCAGGCTCTCAGGCTCTCCACGCAGTCTCCAATGCTCCATCATTCTCTCCACGCAGCAGTCTCAGGCTTCACGCAGTATAGCAAGGATGAGGTATTCAACGCTGGTCTTCACGAAGATAAGAGGGCAGTCGTACTCCACGCTCTCATTGACAGCACCATCAACATAGTCATTGGTTTTGAACGAGCTTGGTTCTCATCGCCATATTGCTCAGCCTCGCTCAGTAAATAACTCATACAATTAAATGTACCCGGCTTCAAAAGAGAGCCGGGATCAAGGCAGCCACCAATCTCAACGCAGCGATTGCAGTCACGATTCAATACTCAACGCTATATTTGCAGTCTCAGCGCAGTCAGCTCAACAATACTCCAAAAATTAGGTTTTATGCATCGGCAACAATAGTCACGCGTGTGATACCAATAATCAACAGGCAGGCTCTTCCAAATAGCATTCTCGTATAGCATGCTGACCAACAGATGTAGAAAGAGAGAACCGAACAGGTTTCAAGTCCCATCCATGAATTTGATCAAAAACATAAATTCGACGACCCAATCTGAAAGAAAGAGTGTA
Source organism: Pseudotsuga menziesii (assembly GCA_001517045.1). NCBI lineage: Eukaryota > Viridiplantae > Streptophyta > Pinopsida > Pinales > Pinaceae > Pseudotsuga > Pseudotsuga menziesii. The sequence continues at coordinate 88,343 of LPNX010705286.1, read as the reverse complement.
TTCTCTTCAATCTCTTCACAACGAAGTCTTCAACGCAGTCTTCAATACAGTAGATATGTGATATATCAGTCTCCAACCAGCAGATATACTCAAATATACTCAACGTAGCAGTCAACAGAAAATTAGGGTTCGCGGCGTTCAACGCACGCAGTGGTTCAACGTAGAGGTCACAACAACCATTTGATATGTAGCAAGAAGGCATCTACTCCAGAAATCGCAGCCTCTGGCAATGTGGAAGGATGCTACAAGAGGGCGCAGTCTTTTTATGTCTTGATCAACGCATAGCTTTCACGCACAGCATCAAATGAAAGCATCTCACGGGTTCAGTCTTTTTATGTCTTGAACTCATATGATTCATATAAAATCAGTACTTCAAATATAACTCGCCACAGCTTAATGGACTCAGATTCCAAACAATAGGAATGGCATGTACAACACAATGTACAGACTCCTCACTCAGGATATGCATGAGTCTCCAACACAACACCAAAGAGCAGAATAATACACATACAAAACGCGTCTGGATTAGGGTTTGCAGCACACAAACTCAATCATGAAGGAATTGTAACGCAGACAATGCATGCGACTCGACTGGCAGACTGATGGAGCAGGCTGGCAATGGATTGGCAAGAAGAATGCCAGGAATGGGCAGACTGGCAACAGGCAGGAGTTATGGCAGCGCTCTGATACCACTTGTTGGTAATAACTCCCGATTGATTATTATTCCAATGCAAATACCTATATTTATACAAATCACATGACGGTTGGGTTTCACCTTCCGCTCAGCCTTTTATTTGTTTATTTATTTACAATATATAACCCTAACGGATTATATTCTAACAAATACGAACACGTTATACAATTCATCATGATAATTTTCAAATTTGTCATTTGAATCTTGATATTCATATTTCTAATTTTAGTCATTGTAATTGAAAAATTGAATCAATGATATTGCATGCTAAAATAGTGAGATAGTAAATTACTAAAGATAGGCTGAAATAGAGACTAAACAACAATTAAAATTAAAATTTTGTTTTTTTAAACTGAAATTGGGAAAATCATGGGGGGTGTCTAGGAGCCCCCCAGTTCAAGAGGGGGCGTGTGGGAGCCCCCCTTCACTGGAGCGCACTGCAGAACAGGGGGACGCACCCCCTTGTACGTTTATAAGAGTTTCCTGATTTTGGTGACACTCAGAAACGTTTCCCTGGGAGTCCCCGAGTGCCCGTGGCGCAGGGAGCAAGGGAGGCGTGCTTCTAATCCTGGGGGGTGAGTCCCCATGTAACACTAAGAAAATAATCTTGTAGTAATATTTGAATATGAAAAACCTGTTGAAATATTGTAACTTCGAAGAATATTCTATTGTATTTTATTATTGTAATTTATTCAGAGATGTTTTATTTCTCCATCGAGATGTTATTATTGTATTTGGTCATCATAGAGTCATGAGATAAAACCTCCATTGTAATTCGGGTCGATAGAACCCTCCAAAAAGTAATTTTATATTGTTTTGAGTCTTCCTAGGTAAGTCAACCCACTTAAGTTTGTCGGGGCCGACCTAGTTAGAGAAAAAGTCAAGTGGAAGATAAAGTATAAATAGGAGTGATGTGCTCTTCGTTTGGACACACACTCACTTGTGTAACTCGCATCGGAGAGAGAGAGAGAGAGATATTTGCAAGAAGGAGCACTTGTTTGGGGTTTTGTCTTTGTACTTTTGATGATCTATATTGAGGAAGTTTTGTTGGGTTTTCTTCCCCTCGAGGGTTTTTCAGGATAAATCGGTGTCTATCTTGTGATTGTGTTTCTTTCAGTGATCCTGTATATGCTATTGTTATGAAATTGAATTGAATACTAATGTTATCTATCTTAGCATATTGAATCTTAACATGGTATCAGAGCTAGCCTGAATAGGACAACTTTCACAAGGTGAAACTCTCTCTCTTCTCCCTTCGGAAAGAAATTAGGGTTTCTTTCAAAGTTGGAATTTTGGAAATCTGATTACATAGAAAGTTGTGCCTCCCTAGGGCGCATCTATTGAGCCCTAGATCAATTTTTTTGAGTGGGTAGATCTTCGAGAAAGTCAAACCCTAGTTTGACTGTGGACCAGAAAATTGCAGATCAAAACTTTGCAAGTCAATTTTGAGGTAAAAATTTGGAATCTCCACAATTGTACCCGTCAATTCGCTCAGTCAAGCGCATCTCTTGGTAAGGTCAGTTTTGCATTTTGAGAAATTTCATTTTTTGGTGACCCCCTGGATAAGATGGCCCCAAGCATTAATCTCGAGGATAAGCTAGAAGGCATAGAGAATTTCTGAGCATGGAAATATAGGATTGGCCTCATTCTTAAAGAGAATGATCTTGCCAAATACATCAAGGAAGAAGTTGCAGAACTTGAAGAGGATGAAGCCAAGGAGAAGCACAAGAAGAACCTTGTTGTTTGTCGAATCCACACCGTTAGCAGATATCTTTTGGACTGTTGTTTCCCAAGCGGGAAAGGTGTGGCCTTGGGGGCAAGCAAAGAGCCAGGTGTTGTCACCTGATCCCAGCTCCTCCGTTTAGGCTAACTCCTAACGAAGCCAAGGGGGGTGGTCCCTATTAGAAGAAAATCTATTGTTTTTAGTCTACGAAAGAAAAGACTAAATCTAGGAGTTAATATGAAATGGATAAAATAACACAACGAATTATTGCAAGAAAGAGACCACATGAACAACATACGACAATGTAAGCACCATTCACGACATTTTGCAATAATTGATTTAAGCATTGACAATAAAACAAACCAGTGCCGATGAATATGAAGTGCTTGTAAAAGTGGAGTGTTGTTCGTGTAAGTATTGCAGTTGTCTCGTTGGTCAGTTTTAAAATTATTAATGAGTAATTAAGGGCGTGGGGTAATTGTGGGTTTGTCCCAAAAAGTCAAGTCCCTTCGAACTGAGTGCTAAAGTGGTAATACCAAGTGTCCAACGAGGCGAGGATGAACCTGCTTGGAGTAGCCCCCTGACTCTGTAGTGATTTCCCTTTGCAACCTCTTGAGTTCTTGAGAAAATGACTTGTGTGGATTTTCCTATTAAATCTAGTAACTCGTATCCCTTTTTGATACAGCCAACTAATCAGACAAGTTGCAGTGGTGTAGAGGATACGGGGAAGGACTCTTGGTTTATTGTATTAGAGACGTAACAATGAGTTGTTTAGATGATGACCGAAGAGTCTCTTTCACCTTTCGGGTACTCGAGAAAGCAACAGTCGGATTGATTTTAAAATTTAAGAACAAATAAATCGGAAATAAAGATAAAACTAACAGTAAACACTCTGACAGAGAGCACTCTTGATCCACCTTTCGGTGAGATTCAAGAGATTTTGGGTTCCTTCTTTTTCTTTTAGCAATTGAATAAAATTAGAAATGCTGAAAGTAAAACTATACTAACAAAGATTTTTCTTTATATGAAAGCAAAAAAGACTAATCTACTCTAAAGAATTATTATGCATGCAAAAAAGCAAAGAAAACGGAAAACAAGGGACGGTACAGGCTTCCCCCAAATGAAGGAAGTTGGGTGTGGGAGCCTTTATCCCACTTGCTCTCTATTAATCTGTTACAATATCTTGTTTTCTTTTGAGGAATACTTTTTGTCCTTTGGAGTTAGGATCAAAAAAAGTTTCCAAAAATTTGAAGAATGGGTAGGGAAGAAGTGGGAGATTGGGAGAGGGGGTTGGAAGGAGCCCTTTTTATGGTTCAAGTCTTTGCATGCACCTCCAAAACTCTTATTTCCTGAAAGATGAGTACAAAAATCAGCCAACACAAAACTCAAGAAAAAGCTTGCATGTTAGCCAAAAATGCATGAAAATTTAAGCTCTAGTACTTGTAATTGATAGGAATAATATGCTACTTCAAGTACTACGACTAAACAAAGCTAGATCTAAGCTTTTGGTAAGATAAACTTAAAAAAAACTCTTAAATCTGTATAACAAGAGATAGAAAGGATAAAATTTAACATTTAGATCTACTTGTTATGAAACAAAACAAAAGTAACTGGAAAGCAATATTTTTTTAAGTTTGAGGATGGATAAGGAAGACTTCAAGCCCAAGCTTGAATAAATTTGTGCATGGAGGGAACCCATGGGACAAGAAACATTAGAAAAATAGAGTGAAGAGAGATAAGATGCAACTGAGCTTCGATCTCTACTTCACGTTTGGTGATCTGCAAAACTATAATACCCTTCAAGCAAGTGATTAGATCCAGTATGCATAAATCAAACAAGACCCGAAAAGCATAAGTATAACTAAATACATGCAATTCTTAGATCATGTATAACTACACATAAGCAAGCAAGTTGAAACTTCAAATGCCTACTCTATGGATTAGAATATAACCTTCTAAGCTAGATAACACAACATGCATAAATAATAAAATAGCTACACATATATCACCTCGGTTATAAGCCGAATATTCACCATGAAAGTTCTTGCACCATCAAATTGTCCTCCAAAGACTCAATTTTATTCATAAGAAAGATAGGAAATTACAATCATACGGGCAGAGGTCCTCTGCAAAACCATCCACCCTCTAAAGGGAGAAGAGACCTCTTATTTATAACAAAAACCAAACCCCAAGGGAGAAATTATGAACTGAAGATCTAAACCGGAGTGAACTGAGTTAAAGAGAGCAATCGGTGGGATGACTTCAAAGTTAAACTGAAGTGAGGTATGGAGGAGATGCCACCTCAGATGAGGTAGGCAACCTCACTCACCAACCAAGCCACCTCACAAACTCCAACTCACACTCCTCACTCCTTCACGTGATTGCACGGATCCAAGTGACGTGAGCTCCAAAAATAAAAGGTACATAGTATAGATTCACCTTGAATTATAACCAAGGTTATAATTTAATATACATCGTGAGGAGGGATCCACACCCAAATCTAGCGCAACCCCCATAGATGCTTGCATGAATCCTGGAGAGGTTGACGTCATCCTCTTAATTGACAACCATTCGCATGCATTGGACTAGGATTATATACCATGGTTTATTTAATATCTTATGAGTGTGGATGGGTCCCCCAATCCCACTCATCACCAACTCCACATAAGCGTGAGTCCTCATGGCTAGCGTGAGCTTTCCTTCATCTTCATGTCACCTTTTTTTTTTAAATAATTCAAACTTCAATTTTAAACCAAATTTTGAGTGCTATCACACTTAAAAAAGAATCGCATGACTAATGGTGACATCATGCTATGTCACCTCACCTTTAAAATATTATTTTTTTTACTTTTTGAATACCTTGTGTGCATTTTGTCCAAATTTAGCATTTAAATTCTATTCTGATGCTCTATTAGCCGAATGATGTCTTTCAAGATGCTTCAGCTGGCCGAAACATAGTGAAAGTGGCCCCTTGGGTAAAGATGTTGCTCCAAGCTTGGAAATGAGCCCAACCACGCCAAAAACGGACTCTGGATCATTTTTTTTTTACATTTTGAATTTTTCCATTTAAACCATTAAAAAATGGCTTAAAACAGAAAAAACTATTTTTTCTCGGAATCAAATGAAACTCTAGGGGGACCTAGTACATGTTCATACGACTCAATTGGAATGCCTAGCATGTTGAAAAACACTGACATGAAGGCTCTAATAACCTCCTGAGGCCGAAACACCAAGACAACTACCCTAGCTTTGGAGGTGTGAGTGAAAAACTCAGAAATTATTAGTCGTTTGTTCAACAACCAATAATAACCAAGGGAAAAAACACTCTGGGCTAGTCGGCTTGATGCTTAAGTCTAAAAAGCCGAGCCTTTTATAAAAAATTAAATGCTAGGGCATTTTTTACAATTTCCCCAAGGGAGTATGAACATGTGTTACAAAAAATTTCGAACAGGCTCCCAGAAAAAGGCTGGCGGACTTCTGAACTCTGATCACGAACAAGTGTACTTGTTCAATACTTTGGCAGCTCACCGAAAATCCACTAAGTGCAAAATTAGTGGATAACAGACCTGATTAGGGCAATGAGGATCATTGTTGAGTCTATCAAAGACCACTTGATTCCTCAAGTGTCATCCAAAGAGACCCCGAAGGAGATGTATGATGCCCTATCCAGAATGTATGAAGGAAGGAACATCAATAGAAAGATGAATTTGAGAACTCAATTGAAGAGTACCAAGGAGAATCCATCCAAGACTACTTCACAAGGGTCTTCCAGTTCAAGGACTGAAAATTCACTAAGTGCAAAATTAGTGGATAACAGACCTGATTAGGGCAATGAGGATCATTGCTGAGTCTATCAAAGACCACTTGATTCCTTAAGTGTCATCCAAAGGGACCCCAAAGGAGATGTATGATGCCCTATCCAGAATATATGAAGGAAGGAACATCAATAGAAAGATGAATTTGAGAACTCAATTGAAGAGTACCAAGGAGAATCCATCCAAGACTACTTCACAAGGGTCTCCCAGTTCAAGGAGCAACTAGAAGCCATTGGAGGCTCCCTTGATGAAGATGAGCTAGTTATGACTACTTTCAATGGTCTCATTAGACCTTGGGATTCATTCATCCAGACTATGTGTGCTAGAAAGAAAAGCATGAAATTCGACATTGTATGGGAATATTGCATCCAAGAAGAGGCTAGAGTAGCCAATAGAGAAGCTCTACTTAAAGAAGATGATCAAACCCTAGCCACCCATACCAAGAGAGGAAGAAGTCAATCTAACTTCAAGAAGGAAAGCCACAAAGAGTCTCAACCTCCCAAGAAGTTCCAAAGGACAAGCGGAAACAGTCCAAGAAGAAACTACCCCAACTTTCAATGTTTCAATTGTGACAACCTAGGACACATTGCCAAAAATTGTCCATTGAAGAAAGAAGAATACAAGAAGAGGAACAAAAGACATCATGCACACGTAGCTGAAGATGAAGATGAAGAAGAAGAGGAAGAAGGACCTCAAAGAAAACAAGCAAAAGAATAAGATGCAGAAGATTATGTATTATTTAAGGAACTCAAAGCCTTGATAGAGAATCATTCAGAGAATTATGGCATAGGAGGCTTGCTCACATCAACTACAAAGCACTACCCCATGTGAGCAAAGTAGTGACGGGTTTACCATATTTGAAGATCGATCATGAAGGCATTTGCAAAAGGAAAGAATATCAAGAATCCATTTCCGAAAAGTGAGACAAAGACAAAAGGTACTTTGGTATTAATCCATTCAGATGTATGTGATCCAATTCCCTCCACATCTTTAAGTGGTTATGAATATTATGTTACATTTATTGATGACTATTCAAAAAAGACATGGATATATTTCTTGAAAGCAAAGGATGAAGTATTTGGAAAATTCAAGGAACTCAAAGCCTTGATAGATAATCATTCAGATAGAAGAATCAAGACACCCAGAACAAACAATGGTGGAGAATATACTTCAAAATATTTTGAATCCTTTCGTAAAGAAGCTAGAATCAAGAGGGAACTAACTACTCACTACAATCCTTAACAGAATGTTGTTGCTGAAAGAAAGAATAGGACCATTAAGGAAGCAGTGAAGACAATGATACATGATCAAGATCTTCCTATGTATCTATGCGCTGAAGCAGTAAGGACGACAGTTTATGTACATAATAGATTATCCCATGGTGCCCTTGGAATCAAGACTCCAGAAGATATGTTCATAAGAAAGAAGCCTGAAATGAGCCACCTCAAGATATTTGGTTACCCAGTATATGTTCACATACCAAAAGAAAAGAGAACCAATTTGGACCCTTCCAAAAAGAAGGGAATATTTGTTGGATATTGTGAAGTCTCCAAAGCCTTCAGAATACACATTCCAGGATTTAATCACATGGAGATTATTAGAGATGTAACATTTGATGAAGAAGCAACTCTCAAGAGATCCAGAAAGTGCCAACATGAAGAAGTATATGAAGAAGATGTACCTCCCAGAAATATAGAAGCTGCACCCTCCCCCGAAGATGAAACATCAGAAGACCATGATATGCTAAAACCTCAAGAACCTCTCACTATGAATATGTCACGAAAGAGAAAGCCTGCTTGGGCAAGAGAAATTATGCAAGAAGCAAAGAAGTATGGAGCTCCAAAAGGATCCACAAGAGTAAGCAAGAAGCCAAAGCTATTTTCTAGTTATGTGGCTTCGATGTGTGATCTTGTAGATCAAGAACCTACCAATTATGAATGGGTAGAAGCAATGGCGGAAGAATACCAATCAATAATGAAGAATGATGTTTGGGATACAGTTCCCAAACCAGAAGGAAAAAGAGTGGTATCTTCCATGTGGATCTACAAGATAAAGCATGTAGCTAATGGAAGTATTGAGAAATACAAGGCAATGTTTGTGGCTAGAGGATTCTCTCAGAAAGAGGGCACTGATTATGAAGAGACATTTGCGCCAGTAACAAAGTACACTTCCATTAGAACCATCATGGCACTTGGATCCATGATGAAGTAGAGTTTACACCAAATGGATGTGAAGACAACTTTTCTGAATGGTGTTATCGAGGAAGAAGTGTGAATAGAACTGTTAGACACAATGGCTCACCGAGAGGGGGGGGGGAGGTGAATCGATGGGCTTATACTTAATCCAATTTTTCAACTTCAATCAAAATCTCATATCATATTCATCAATAAATTATATCATTAATCACTCATCAAGTTAAATACATAATCATCAACACATTGCGCAAGAGACACAAGATATCATATTTGTAATCTTTTTGTATTTCAAACAGCTGCGACCGTGAAGCAATTCAGGACCTACCGAAACAAAGAGCACCAACTTCTTTCTAGGACCCTGCCTAGTTTTTCTTAGATCCTAAGAAAGAGATACAAGACCCAGTTTGTATTACAAGTACATATTTGTCACATTACATCTCATACATCATTGTCAGTCTTGTCACCAATTTGATCGCTCTGTCATTGACCTCTGCTCATCTCTGTTCAACAACTTGTCACTGCCTTGTGAAGATCATCATAGCACATTATCACTTCTCATGTCATTAATTCTGTCATCTCAATCAAGTCACTGTCAAGTTGCTTCTGCTGTGTCTATCACTGATGCCACTGTCCAAGTCAATCAATCACTGTACAAATCGCTGTCATCAACTTTCACAGGCAATGCATGTCAAGAGAACTTTCGATCACACATTTCATCAAACAACCAACTGCTGCTCATCATGTTGTCACTGTCATCACTATCATGTCAATTTGTCAAGCCAAGCCAAGGCTCACAAAAATCACTATGCTGTGAATTTGTTTACTGTTGTGGGTTCGTTACTGAGGTCAGTACAATGTTCTACTACGATAAGTAATGCCATTTTAATATGCTTTCAAATATATTTAAGATTTCAACCACCTTTGGATATACCAGCCTTGACTCAGATCAGGCCTTCATCCTTTTGCTTACTGATGCACATGTTTAATATCAAAGTTAAACACAATGCTACAATTTAGACACCAAACAGAGATCATAATGCTTAGCTTTCTTACTGCTTCTGTGGTTTGATCAAAGCTTCAACAACTCCATGCTTTTGCTACTGCTGTTCTACTTTCTGCGGCTGCTGCAATTTCTATGCAATCAGAGATGTCTACTGTATTTCCACTGTGGCTTCCTCTGCGATTAACCCAAAGTCTGCACTTAAACTTTATACTGTGGCTGCCTCAGTCACCCACGAGTTTACCTTTATCTACCCGAAATTCAGAGAGGATGTACTCATAAACTTCCAAATTTCAGACCTACAACTGCTGACCGCTGCTGCCCATGAATTTCCACAGTGAACAGCTCGCTATTTCAGAGCACTCCTTTGTTTTGTTTGACTGTGGCTACCTCAGTGATATACGAAAATTCAGAGCCTTACGATTTGCAGACTACTACAGTCTTGCTTCACTCAGCTGCTGCAAAATATACTCAGAAATTTCAGAGCTGTCACAAACAGCCTTACCACGGAATTTCCTCAGATTGTGACCCAAAATTTTAGAAAGAAAAGACTTAAAAAAAAACTTTTTACACCCTCTTACTGCGGTTACCTCTGCTGTATACGAATTTCAGAACTCAATCGAATTATTTTTTTCAACTTCAAATGAGAAACGTTGACTTGGTATTTATACTCGTTTTCCATAGTATTTGAGCCGACTTGTCAAAAGTAATTATTTTTTATTTTAATTTTAATTATATTTCTTTTGGGCTGGGCCGACTTCATGTACTCGTCATTGATTTATTAAATAATTTGATGAGGATTTCTTTAGCAGACCATCTTTGCAAAGAGCTTCATTTAGGGCTACTTTACATCTTTACGTCCATACAAGCTTATGCACCATAAGCACCACGAGCAAGATAAGGGTTATTAAACAATGATTCAAGGTTCCATGTCATCCTTGTTTGCTTTATTCATGTCATCTTCAAATGACCACAGTATGGGTCATTTGGCTCATTAAGTGTTCCAATGGCTCCAATGCCCACATCCAGGGTTCTTCATGCCATATCATCATCCTTTATCATCAACCTTTATGCTTTCCTGGTCATTGATCATGTACTCCACGTCATCACTTTGTCATTAATGTGTTGTCATCAATGAAAATCATATTCATCAAGAACAACCACAAGGATTTGAAGTTGAAGACAAGCGGACTCACGTATGTAAGTTGAAGAAGGCTCTGTATGGATTGAAGCAAGCTCCTAGAGCTTGGTATGGAAGGATATATAGCTTTTTGACGAGCTTGGGCTTTACCAAAAGTAAAGTCGACCCTAACCTTTACTTTTGAGGTTATGGATGATGAACCTGTCATATTATTGTTGTATGTGAATGATTTATTTCTGACAGGAAATGAGAAACATATTGTAGAATGCAAGAAGAAGCTCGTTGAAGAATTTGAGATGAAAGACCTTGGATTGATGCACTATTTCTAGGTCTAGAAGTATGGCAGAACCCAGAAGGAATCTTTTTTAACCAAGGAAAGTATGATGTGGAAATCCTAAAAAGATTTGATATGTTGGAATGTAAAGCCATGGCCACGCCCATCGATACCGACTTGAAGTTGTTATCTGATGAATTGTCAAAGTTAGTGGATGTGACTCAATACAGACAGATGATTGGGTCATTGATGTATCTCACTAATACCAGGCCAGATATATGTTTTTGTTGTGAACACCCTAAGTCAGTATCTAGTTAATCCTAGACGTGTTCACTTGGTAGTTGCAAAGCATGTGATGAGGTACATGAAATGTACGATAGACTTTGGTCTATACTATGTTGGAGATCTTTACTACAGATTGTATGGTTATACAGATGCAGATTAGGCTGGAAGTGTCCTAGACAGGAAGAGCACCTCGAGTGGATGTTATTGTATGGGATCCGCCATGATCTCATGGTTTAGCAGGAAGCAGTCCAGTGTTTCTCTCAGCACAGCCGAAGTAGAGTATATAGCAGCTTGCTCTGCTAGTTGTGAAGCCATATGGCTTCGAAAATTGATGTCAGGTCTATTTGACATGGAGTTGGATACCACGGTGATTCTATGTGACAACCAAGAGTTGTATAAAGATGACGGAGAACCCAGTGTTCCATGACAAGTCAAAGCACATAGAAATCCAATATTTTTACATACGGGATATGGCATAGAAGGGAGCTATAAAGATCCAGTATGTGAGCACTGATGAGCAAGTTGTTAATGTGTTGACTTAGCCTCTGTCTCGAGTAAAGTTTGAATACTTCCATTACAAACTTGGTGTGGTTTGAAAGGACCTTCCTCGAAAGGGGGAGCACTGATGATGATGTTGCAGTGAGATTGTATCATCCCTGAACATTAGTCCTAAAGTGATCCACAGACTTTTGTCTCTGTGATGTGGTTGGGATTGTATCATCCCTGGACATTAGTCCTAAAGTGATCCGCAGAATTTTGTCTCCGTGATGTGGTAGGGATTGTATCATCCCTGGAGATTAGTCCTAAAGTGATCCTCAAACTTTTGTCTCAATAATGTGGTTAGGATTGCATCATCCTTGGACTTATGTCCTAAAGTGAGAGGGATTGATCATCTCGTGATTAGATCATGTGTGTTGCAGGTTATGTTGCTGCAAATGATGTTGTTGCTGATCGAAAGGTCAAATGTTGTTGCAAATGATGTAGTTGCTGATCAAAATATCAAGTGTTGTTGTAGATGATGTTGTTGATGATCGAAAGATCAAGTGTTGTTGCAGATGATGTTGTTGATGATCGAAAGATCAAGTGTTGTTGCAGATGATGTTGTTGTTGATCGAAAGATCAAGTGTTGCTGCAGATGATGTTGTTGTTGATCAAAAGATCAAGTGTTGCTACAGATTATATTGTTCCTGATTGAAAGATCAAGTGTTGTTGCAAATGATGTTGTTGTTGATAGAAAGATCAAGAGTTGTTGTAAATAATCGAGTGATCGAGTGCTGCAGAAGATGAAGATCAAAGATGAAGACTGGGTGTTGTAGAAGATGATGCTCCAGTACTAAAGATATTGAAGATGTTCCAGTAATTGTTCTAGTTGCTGATGTTGTTGAAGAAAACATCCAATGATTTATAGATGTATCACCTTGGTGTTGTTGATGATGCTCTATCTCCTTGCTCCTAGTATTGATGATGCTCTCTCTCGTTGATCCTACAGTTGATGTTGTTGCAGTCATAAGAATACCTTTCTTGTTAAGGGGGAGTGTTGAAATATTGTAACTTCGAAGAATATTCTATCAGTGTATTTTTTTATTGTAATTTATTCGGAGATGTTTTATTCCTTCGTCGGGATGTTATTATTGTATTTGGTCATCATAGAGTCACGAGGTAAAACCTCCATTGTAAGTCGAGTCGATAAAACCCTCCATAAAGTAATATTATATTGTTTTGAGTCTTCCTAGGTAAGTTGGCCCAGTTAACTTTGTTGGGGTCAACCTAGTTAGGGAAAAAGTCAAGTGGAAGATAAAGTATAAATAGGAGTGATGTGCTCCTCATTTGGACACACACGCTTGTGTAACTCGCATAGGAGAGAGAGAGAGAGATATTTGCAAGGAGAAGGAGCACTTGTTTGGGGTTTTGTCTCTATACTTTTGATCCATCTGTATTGAGGAAGTTTTGTTGGTTTTCTTCCCCTAGAGTGTTTAATAAAATAAATCGATGGCTATCTTGTGATTGTGTTTCTTTCAGTGATCTTGTATATGCTATTGTTGTGAAATTGAATTGAATACTAATGTTATCTATCTTAGCATATTGAATCTTAACAAACCCGAGAATGAGGATTATAGACTCCATAAACATGGACAAGCCTGATTCAGATCCCTCACCACTTCAATCTTTCATAGAACTTTAGGGAGACTTAAGAGTTTGTTTTGGGGCTTTGAATTACATATGGTTGGTTTTTGACATGGGTGACTCATAATGGACTTTGTTGGTCTTTTTCAATGATGTGGAAGGGTAAGCTCTCCAAGGTATATAAAAATATAATTTAATAATTTGACGATATAGTGAGGAAGTGACAAGGATTCCAAGAATTTGAGGATTGTTCTCAAGTGCAACACTTTGTTATCCACTAAGTTGCACTTAGGGGATTTCCAATGAGCCGCCAGAGTCTTGAACAAGCCAATTGTTCATCATCAGAGCTTAGAAGTTCCATGGTTATATCAGGACCAGTTGTGTTCCTGTTTTAAATAAATTACATGTTCATACCCCGTGGGGATTTTGTAATAAATGTGCTAGCATGGAAATTTTTTTGTAAAGGACTTGGCTTCCTAGGACTTAGACGTCAATCCGATCATTCCAAGGTGTTTTTTCCCTTGTCAATTATGCAATGCTCAATAAGCGATGTATAATTTTCGAGTTTTCATCGCTCCTTCAACGCTGGGATGGTCGTCTTGGTGGTTAAACCCTGGGAGGTTATTAAATTTCATGCTATATAAGCATGCTAGACATTGTTTAGAGTCATTATGAACATGTACAAGTCCCCCTAGTTTTTTTTAATTTCCAAAAAAAAAAAAAATTCCCGCAAAATCAAGCCATTTTTAATGGTTTAAATGGAATATTTCAAGTTGTAATAAAAGAGTGGTCTGAAGTCTGATTTTGGCGTGGGGATGCTTGTTTTCACACTCAGGGCATCCTCTTTACCTCAGGACCCTCTTTTGCTATGTTTCGGGTGATCAAATTGTCACTTGAGGCCATTTTTCTTAACGGTGCGACAAAATGCCCAAAAAGTGTTAAAAACGACAAATTGACACAAAAAACAAAAGTCATAAGTCATTGACTTCTTAGTCAAATGACATGAAAAGGGTGTCGCTTATGTTTTTTGGCGGAGGGCGAATAAGACTATGGATGAAGCGTCAAATTGGAGATAGGTTTGGAAGCTAGCGAATCACCAATGGATGAAGAATATGCCCCCCATCATGGGCCATCACATATTGTTGATGTGGCATGGTATTATTGGCATGGAGGTATTAAGTAGGTGGTGATCCCTTCCTCGATAAAGTGTGAGTTGTTTCCTTAATTCATGCACGTTGTTTGGAATTGAATGCATGTGTGGTGAGTCATCTAAGGTTAGAGGATGCGCCCTTCTTCCATAGCTTGGGCGACTTGTAGATGTGGCGTGCATTGGATGGATTGGTGGCCATCCATTTGAGAGGTGGCACACTTCTTGAGAGCATAGCTACACTTCACTTCAACTCAAGTGAATCCCCTTATTCTCTCAAGTCGGCGCCCCTTCTATGCCAATTAGTGGTTTCCCCCCTTGGGGCTTGATTTATCTATAAAAGCGAGGCCTTATCCTCCATTCAGGAGAAGCAAGGAACCTTTGCTCTCATGTATTATTTTGCTTATGCTATTTGAATAAAGTTGAAGGCTTTGGAGGCTCAAAGGGTGTGATATTTTTGGTGCATATGTTTTGTGAATGAGGTGACATTGTTGCAATTATTTCATGCTTTTATTTTTATAATTAACCGATATTAGAGGGATATTTTGTGGCACATAGGATAAACATTTGCAGTTGTCAATTTGTTTACTTACTTCCCTATTTTTTTATATCTAAGAGTTCATCCTTTATTAAGTTGTATTTCATGATATTTTGGTTTTCTAACCATGGGATGTACCAAATCTAATATCTTTGTTGCAAGTGTGATAGTTTCTTGTTTGCAGATCATCATCCCAAGTAAAAGGTTAAGCCTACTTGCATCTCCTTTTCTTGGATTCAGATTAAAACACCTTTTTGTTTCACCTTCAAACTTCCATCCCCAAAAGATTCAAGCTTGAGTAAGCCTTTTTAAATAAAAACCTTAGGTGTGTTATCAATTAATCATGACTTAGCCTGGGATAGCTTGAAATAACACTGTAAAAGCCCCTTATGCCTGGAAAAGTGCCCAGATGGACAATGCCTTGCTTGGAATGAGTTGGATTGAGTAGAATGGCTCATTCAATGGCCAAAAGTGCCAAATCATTGTTAAGGAAGTGGCTCAATTGTTCCCTTCGATATTCATTAAATTTTCTAGTTGTTCACTAACACTAAGAAAGGACCCTTGTAAGATCTAGTCAATCTTAATGAGAGATCTGGAATGCAAAGGTTGGAGTAAAATCTACCCAATTGGGTGCCCAAATCTACCCTCGGATGTTTCAAATAGAGAGTAAAACATCCCAATGCACGTTCATGATGATCCACATTACATTCACTAGAAAGAAGCTCGCCACTTTTTTGGAAGTCATTGATCTTAGCTAGTGTTAGGGCGTTCAACGGTTTGTTCTTGTCAAGCATCCATAGCCTTGACGGTGCCTAGTCCCCATACCTCCAAACCAAGAGACTTAGTTTTATTTGCATTTATATCACCCATTTTTCTTTAATGCTTCATTGGCATACTTATTCACTTTTTCTTTATTAATTTTCCATTTCAAGCTTTGATAAGGGTGTAGTGCTTTGTAGGTCATCCTAACTGAAAAGCAAAGAAGCCATGGGTAGCAATCCCACCAGACCCCACTAGCTAGAGGAATCCCTAGGACACAATCAACTCTAAGTAACATTTTTCCAACAGTCAGCACCAACAATTGATAACAAAGGCATGGAAAGCAAGAGTTAACTTCATCAAGATTTAAACCAAGGATACATAGAAGAATGAGTGTGGTGTACTAGTCCTTGCAAGACACTTAAACATCACCTAGGTTCAATGTTACATAAGTAAATCAAGGATCTACTACCCTCGTCAACTTGAAAGTGTGCTACCACTATCTATACTCATCAGACAATCAACACATCAACTAGAACAATATCATCATCTAGTACATGATTTTACACCATCATCATGGTATTGCCATGGCAGTAACAACATTGGCGTATCACTAATCATCACATGCATCTCTTCTTTCTAAGGGGGAGGCCTAAGAGCAACAAAGATAGGCCTCAACAATTCTGACTTGCATCTTTCTCATGTATTCAAAAGTTAGTCTAAGAAGAAGGATGCCCCACAAAGTGTGGCATTACACTTCTCAAAGGTGGGAAACTTTTCATGAGCATAAATACCCTAGATAAAAGGTTTTCAAGATAGAGAACAACCATTTAGTGCAATGGTCACCAACTCTCCATTTTCAACCTTCACCATTATGGTAGTGAAGTGATCTCTCAACTCTATGATCTTCATCATGTAATTAGCCACAATGTTTGTGTTACTCATGCTTTTGGAGGAGAGCTTATTTATTACGTACATTTTGTAAAAACTATTTGCACTTTAGTAAAAAATTATCAAAGCATCACACATCTACTTAGTTTCCTTCTTCTTTGCAATGTGAGGGACAAATAGTCCTTCACCAAATCAAGAATGAATCTCTTTACCTTGGTCTTCTCCTTGTAATTGGTTAGTAATAAATAAGATTGGTAGGAACAATAAGCTTGGTGTCAAAATACAACCAAATCTAGACCTCCTTCAACAACATTTATAATCTATACTTCCAAGGTGTAAAGTTGGAAGCACCTTCTAACCTATTACACCCTCTTATACCAAGGGTAGTCATCCCTACAAACATTGAAGCACACCTTTACAATGTTGGAATATTGGATAATACTAAGAGGGGGGTGAATCGGTATTGATAACTTTTAACAATTTAAACCACTTTTAATTTATTCATTAACACACATGATCAACAAGAACACACAAAACACAAATTTATCATGGAATCCCAATTGGGTAAACCACCAATACTTCCTATTAATGCAAAATTATATTTACAAATAGTTTCTTCCTACCACTACAGACAATGATGGTACTACGCCCTATTTACCAACAACAACTGGAAGGAGGTCCACGACCCCCTTGTTTATCAGCTACCACTGAAAGGATGCTATGACACCCTATTTACCAGCTACCACTGGAAGGAGGCTACGACCCCCTCGTTTATCAACTACTTCTGAAACAATGCTACGACACCCTGCTTACCAGCTACCACTGAAAGGAGGCTACGACCCTCTCGTTTATTAGCTACTACTGAAAGGATGCTACGACACCCTGTTTACCAACTACCACTGGAAGGAGGCTACAACCCCCTTGCAGGCATGTAGCCTGCCCTAGCACCACCCTGTCGCCCTAGTATGTTTTTATCAAACTTCCAGATCTGCTTATGTCTCCCTTGGTCTATGTTCTACTTGCTGCTACATCGATCTAAACTCCAGAGACACATTACTAAACTCGAAATCTTTGCTTATAAATATCTTTACCATCATTCATCTTTATTTACCAACGTATCTCTTCACTGTGGAGTTTCACAGTTGCACCCTTTCAATCTAGAGTCATGACTATTCATCAAACAAATCTCTTCATAACACATGCATCTTCATCACGTGTTTTCTTACTTCTCTGTGTTATTATTTCTTCTTCCACTTTAAAGAAGTCAGTCATGTCCCTTCTTATTAATAATAACTATGTTTAAGAGTTAATATTCTTCTTCTAATAGTCATGTATCTACATCGTGAACCTTCACAAACAAAGACCAATTCAAAATTACTTCTTTGTTTATCTTTTTTAACTCTGCTTAAATTTATTAGTCATGACCTTCCGCAGTTGTCTTTTCTGCAACGTCCTTTCTGCAACAGACTTTTTCCACATTTCTTTTTCCGTAATTTGCGGGAACTCATTCCTTCCACAATTGCAGGTTGCAAATTGCAGATGTACATTTTGACTCTTCTCGAAATTGCTTCCGCAACGACTTTTCCGCAATCGGAAACTTCTTCCTTATGCAATTGCGGATTGTGGATTGCGGGTAAGCATTTCGACTTTTCTCAAAAATTGCTTCTACAATTATCTTTCCGCAAATCATTTTCTGCAACTCTCTGGGTCGTCGATTTCTTGCGGGTTCTTTCCTGACTATCGATCTTCGAGTTGCAGATTGCAGATTGCGGAACCACACTTTTCCATAAATTGGCTTCCACAATTTCCCTCCCACAACTTCTTTTCCACAAATTTGAGAACCGTCAATCTGCTGCAGAACGCTTCCTAGTCGTTGATCTTTGATTAACTGCAGAACTCTTATTTCATGTGCAGATTCACTTCGTGAATTCTTTCCCCATCGTCGATTCACCTCTCTCCTTTAATCTGGATCGTCTAACCTCTGTCAAAAAAACAAACACAACCTTTGTGTTAAGTGATCAGAGGATCAATCAATCAACTCGATCTATCTTCTGCCGGACTTAATCTCCTTATCTGGATCTGTCTATAACCTCTATAGCTTCATCCTCCACTCATCAACTCGATCTATCTTCACCTGGACTTGATCTCCTTATTTGGATCTATCTATGACCTCTATAGCTTCATCCTCCACGCAGTTCTGGAAATTTGTTCATCCAGGGTATCAATCCAAGGACTTGATCCCCTTTTTGGATCTACACATTATTTTTGTGGATTCATTTGGCTTATACATTGAGTTTGCACTGACATCATGTTTATTAGTTATCCCTTTGTCATTACTGAACTCTTTTGACATCAATGACAACTATTTTCAACATACAACATGTCAATGAACAAGTAAAGTAGATCGATCACCTATCCTAGAAGAAACTCACAACTCTAATCATTGGAGTAACTAGGGCATCACGCCCAACAACTTAACCCCCTACTGAAATATTCAACTACCTTTTTTACAAGAAAGTTATTTCAATATAACAAGCTTTGATACCATATATAAATTTTGAAACTTTGCCCAATCTAAGATTCCACCTCACTTATATGTGGCCATAGATCTACTCCATAGAGTTTTATGCTTTAGTGTTGAAACTAATTTCTTCAACGACCATAAAGGAAACTTCAAATCTATCCAACGCTACTTTTAAGGAAATGCAAGAATCTAGACACCCCAAAGATTTCAAGCATAGATAATTTCAAAGACCCTCGGGGCAATATCTCTCCCAATACACACATGAAAATTACTTCAATTATAGTGGAGATATAACATTAGCAAATCAGATCTGAAAGTTACTTTAAACATGCTAAAACACCATATCATTCATCCACAGTGTCCTAATAAATCAACATGTTAAAACAACCATGAAACTTTCTCAATACATGAGAAAAATAAGATCTAAAAAATAGATATGTGATCACCAATTTCGATTGATGATGGTACATTCATAATATCATACTAATGAAGATAAAGTACAACACCTTAGGGCATCCCAAGTTGTTACAACAAGTCCTTCAACTCATCTCAAACAAGGAATCTTCAATGCATCTCAAATCCTAGTTAGGGCATCCACAATCACTACACGCCCTAACCAGCGATACATAAAAGACTGAGCAAGGCATTCACCAAGCTCTACAAGCCAATTCTTGGAGCTTCCAAACAAGTCAAGATCACACCAATTGTCAAATCCCGAGATCTCTCACTTGCATCACACAAGCTATTAAGGAGATTCACAAATTCCCCCCCCCCATGAGCTACAATACTTAACATTTGCATCTCACAAGCCAAAGAACTCTAGCATTAGCATTCCATAAGCACTAATCTTTGTTACAAGAGTAATACATTATCTTCAAAGATTCTCTAAATAACTAGCATCTTACCAATTGTTAAACCCCAAGATCTCTCACTTGCATCACACAAGCTATTAATTAGATTCACACACTTGCATCCCCTGAGCTACAATACTTAAGATTGACATCTCACAAGCCATTGAACCCTACTGTTAGCATTCCACAAGCACTAATTCTTATTACAAGAGCAATACATTATCTTCAAAAATTCTCCAAATAGCTAGCATCACACCAACTAAAGTGAGGGAGGCCAACAATATAACATGGACCAAGTCCACATGTAGCCCTAGGATAAGTCAACTAACAAATCCCCATATGGAGCGCTCCTCAAAGCAAGGTGTCCATCTGTCACACTAGGGTTTGTCCAAACAAGGTGGTGCACCATCCAAGCTGGGTGTTTGCATGCCAAGTGCTCCTCCAAGATAGTGCACCCTCCAATGAGTGGCTCCTCAACGCAAGCTTCCTCCTCAAAATGTATGTAAGGTAGTCACATGTTTCCAAGGCTAAGTGCCTAATGCCCTCATTCAAAGTAGCTACTCTGCATGTGTCAAGCGCCCATCCTCCTCGACAAGTGCTCCATCGTAGAAGATGTCAAATATGCCACATATGCAAATTATCACATCAAGAAGTACGTTTTGCTAACATTGATCCCAAGGCAAACATACTCCCAATGTAAGTAAAACGTAAAAACAAAGGAGCAGGAGACCAGAAGCTCTTCACATCACGTGAAGCACTCTCCTAGCTAGATGAAAACACCTACAAAGTAACCAAAAGATTTTAAGAAGGCTTCTTTAAATGGGATAATTTTCACTTGTCTTGTATTTCATTAAAATCTACTACTCTAAATGGAAATATGACTAACTTGACAAAACAAGTAGAGATTAGCCCACCCACTACATACATGGAGAGAGAATCTACAACTTATTGACTTTAAAAGACCTATTAGTTAATGGATATTGACTTCATAGGACAGGTACAAATCTAATCTCCATTCTCATGTGCTCTAGCCAAAGCCTTTGTTCCTTTGCTTCAAAACTCAATTTCTTCCGTCGTGATAATAATTGAACTCGCAAACATACGAACACATGAGAATAGGATCAAATGCATGGAAAAGGTAAACAAATGCAAGAGAACCCCCCAAAAAATATAAAACTAACCAATCTTACGCTGAATTATAACCTTATTACTTTTTCTTCCAGTTTCTTCTGATGTTTAAAAATTATACCCTAGTTAATTATATCCCGACACTAAGCATAAATAATTTATACAATGGATACAATTGCAAATAATAAATTCCTTGTACGTATTTAGTGCCCAATAATGAGTAATGACTTCAACCTCATGTATGAGATGAGATATGAAAGAGTTGTGAAGCTAGACTTTTTATGTTATATTTCACTTATTCAGAAGTTTATTGAAGTTGGATTGTTTGTTTGGCAGGAGAAGCAGTCCTTGACCTTCAAACCTAATTATATTTAATGAGGCATTGCAGAATGGGGAAAGAGATCTCAAAAAAGAAAATATGTTATTATTCATATTTTATATTGCCACTTTGAAGAGTGGTAATATAAATTATCGAGTTTTTTTGTGTGTTATATTGACTAGTTCAGTTTTTCTTATAAAGGGGTTTTTAGGTCATCAACAACTTTTTCATTGTAATGGATAAATTCAAGTCAGCTGGATTCAAAGTCTTTTTAATTGTCCATTGTAAGGATATAATGTTATTTGTACACTAATGATAAAAGAAAATGTGGGGAAACACAACATAACGATGCCACAATGTTATTATAAATTGATAGACAATAAAATGTTGAATATAATTTTGAAAATTTTCAGATCCAAGCATATGTTTTTCTTTGTTAAAAAGTAGACAAGTAATCAAAGAAGAGAGTTTAGAATTTGTTATTTCACTCGAGAAAGCCCACAACAAATTTGAATTTGCTTTGACATAATTAAATTATTTATCTCAATTTCTTCGAGGAAACTGAGATAATTTTTCATTGTTCACTTTTACACTATTGTATTGTTAATTCTACATTGCCCTAATTAGTATTGGCTAAAATAAAATAAAGTCATAAAATGTATATTTTGTCATTTAATTTTTACAATATTTACTTACACACATCAAAAGCTCAATTTCATCAAGATTCCTAAAATTAGTTTAATGTGATATTAATTTTAAATAAGTTCTATATTCAAAAAGATGATATTTAAAGGTGACTACCTTAAACTTCAAAATATATACAAAGAAAGCTAAAAAGAAAAACATAAGACACTACATAATATGAAAGTAAAAAGAAAAAAATAATTAGGTTATTATTTTCAATTTAACATCGAGACTTGTAAAACTTGAAAACAAATTAAATGAATTTCTCAAAAATAAATGAACCTTAACATTGTGAAATTCATTTTAATGATTTTTGCTATTAAATTCGAGTTAAGTTCTTTATACCATATTAGACTTGGATTGTTAGCATTAATTTAATCAATTTTTTATTTTAGACAAGTGCTAGCATAGAAATCAACAAGTTTTTTATTCTCTAATTATCATAGGTGCCAAGAAAGTTAATTTATTTTAGAGGTTTATCATATTATATCTTGACATTGAAGATAGTCAATTATAGATATTGGTTTGAGATGCAGTCTTGTTTCCCATATGTTTGTATGTTCAACTTGTTGTCTTGGTTTTGTTATTTTATCCCTAGGAGTTGAAATTCAAAATTAACCTCATGGAGCTCTATTTGTGATAAAGGAATGACAAGGTTGACTTTTAGTATTGTCCTATTCGTTTTTTTTGGTTAAGTGTTATAGTATTTAACCTTGCTATCATTTGAAGAGTGGGGAATCACACTACAAAACAAGGAAACCTTACCTCATTGGTCAAAGTAGGTTATAGGAAGTCTCACTTGATTAAGTGTAATGTCCCTTTCCATTTAATCACCTAGAGGATGACGAATTAGTCCATCTGATTCTCAGTGGATATAGTCATTATGTGAGGGAATTCATTTATTTTTTAATGTCGATTGGGAAAAAATGTGACGTTGAGTAATAAATTAATAGTGGCTATTAGCAAAGTCATTTTATTATTAAAAAAGTTAAAGAGTAAAACTCACCAAAAAAGGGTCA
The DNA here is from genome assembly GCA_001517045.1 of Pseudotsuga menziesii. NCBI lineage: Eukaryota > Viridiplantae > Streptophyta > Pinopsida > Pinales > Pinaceae > Pseudotsuga > Pseudotsuga menziesii. The sequence continues at coordinate 65,232 of LPNX010705286.1, read as the reverse complement.
ATATGGGATTAAAAATGGGTGAGAGCCTCACTTCTCATTTATTCATGTTATTCTCATTTTTTAAAAGTGATTTTTGAGAACTCTTAAAGCTTGTGTTTCTTGAGACAAAAACCCCAGGAGAAGAAAATTGATTTTGGTGGTGAAACTATCCACTTTAGTTTATTCGAAGGGAGAGATCATTTAGATTTATTAACTATGTTTCATTGTCGTACGTGGAAAGTGGATGTATTTGCACATTCGAAGAGTTTAGTTGAGCTTTGGCACACATTGGAGATTCTATAATGCTCGTTTGACTTGAAAGAGGTTGACTTGGTTGAAGGAGGGTGTATTTGTATTCCCTTCTGTGTTTTGTTGCTACATTTGTTTGAAGAGGTCGAGCTCATCATAAACCCCTACCAAAAGGTAGGATGAAGCTAAGATTGAGGGAACAATCATCTGTGTAGAGGACGTAATCGCTTTTGAGATTAACTTTGTGTTGAGGAGGGACTCCATTATCAAGGTTAAAGAGAAAGAAACCTTTCACTGGGTGATTCGCTACTAAATAGATTGCAATAAAGTGTGAAAGGGAATTGTTTGCGTTGTTGTATGCTACCCTCAATTGTGGGTATCAATTCAAAACATTGGCACTATCAAAACATGGCTTGAGAAGACTGTCCATCCCCCACAGTGAGATCTATATGCAGGGGTTGAGCTACAGATTAGAGCATTCATCATTTTCAGATATGAACCCTTCTAATGTACTGTTGCTATAGGAATCATTAATTTAAGGTATTGTTGTTTACTTAGAATTTATTATAGCTTGAAACACATGCTTTTGTTGGTTGTTTATTTGGAACTCGTCACAAAAAAATAATGATGTCATTGTGTTGTTTGGAAAGAAGAGCGTACATAAAATGAAAGATATTTTTTGATAGATTTAATAGTTTATAAATGCATTGATGTCACACAAAAATTCATTAAAGAAAATTTTAGACATAGGATAACACATTTGTATGTTCCAAAATGCCCAAAGGCCTAGATATATTAATTATGCAATATTTATTCATTTATAAATTAGTGCTAACAAAGCATAATCATCAAAAATTAAATACAATGAAAGGAGTAGGCTTAGAAGGAAAATAAAAGTTACACCTATAAACTCTAGCTTTGTTGTCTTTGAATTTGGGGCCCAAAATAGGGTGTTGATTAACTTCAAAGTATTATCTATAGGAAACAATATTCGAGTTAGAAAAATATAATCTTAAGCTTAACATGGGTATGACATATTTGAATGGCACTACAATTAATAATAGTTACGTAAATTTGACACAAAATGTACCAAAGATGAGAATAGAAATTCTATTAGTACTTCCTTTGTTTCCTTAGGTCTTTAGGAGGATGTATATTTTTTTGTCGTGATTATAAATATTTGCAAATGGTTGTTCGTAGTTAGAATCAATTGAACTACTCTAACAGTTGATACAATGTTACATGTTGAAACTTGGTGCTATAAATGCCCACCAACTCATTATAGTGGTTTGGTTGCTAGTTTTCTTAGCAAAAATAAATTGGCTTTTGGCTAGGCCATGCTCCAATGTTTATTAGTGACTAAATTTCTTGAGAAAAACAATCTAAAATTGTTTTATAATAATCGTGCCATGGAACATGGCTCAAGCTTTAGAAAAAGACATGTCATTAAAACTTAAACATCTAACGTAGGCCTTGAATACTCAATACTTGAGACAGCCAATAGTTGAACTTTGGAGGTAACTCTATGGAATATATTTTAAAACCCATACTAGAGGCTCTAATCAAATTCTATTTCATTTATTATCGTTATTTGTGTCTAGTATCTTATGCAATATTGTTGGTGGAAGATGGTGCATGTCTGGTTGATATGGAGGGAGATATAAGTGGAGGAGAAATTTTTGATAAGGGGTTGCAATGAAAGGGAGATATGGGCTTGCAATGGAAAGGGATGGAAGGGGAAAATGTGTTAGGTTAATCTTGACTCAATTAAAGAGTCAAAGATGAGTTTATTATGGGTGGATTACAGTCCCATGGTATTGCATGTGAGGAAGCCTACTTAAAGGCTTGGGTAACTCCATTATAGATTGAATGTGAGTGGCCAGTTGATGGTTGGGTTGGCCATGGCTTGGACGAAGTGGTCAAGGGTAATAGATATATTGTTGTTGGTTTATCTGGTTTGGGTTTCCAGGGTAAAAAAATTCTTCATTGTGTGTGCTTTCTTATTATGTATTTTATTTTCTAACAACTGGTATTAGATTTGGGGAAAAGATAGACATTGTAGAAAGAGTGGTATGATGCTTGGAGCCATGGAAAGAACATTTTCGATGAACTCTCAAGCTAGGAAGGATGTATAGTCATGATGGCACATGAAAAAAATGCATGGCATGGATCTATGTGAAGGATTAACATAAGAAGCACACGGAAGATAGGGGAAGATGTAATCAAATCACTCTACTATAAGAATATTTTTATGGAGTTTGATTTAACCAAAACGTAAATGGGCATACTGTTATAATGCATGTTTAGGCATGCATACCCCTAATTTATTGGGTCACCTATGAAAATTATAGACATAGATTTAGGTAGATTGAAGAGGGGGGCATGTTGTGCTCCTGGATACATGGTTTAGAGCCTCAAAATTGCCCTACAGGTTTAGGACCTAAAAACCGAAGAAAATTGTCAAGAAGATGGAGAACTGTTGTAATTCAGTGGAATAGGTGGGTGGCCACCGATATCTCGGTGAGCCACTTTCCCTAATGAACAAACTTTTATGCCTTAATTACCTAATACAATTGGATGTTCTATTGGCGAGTTCCCTTCAATTGAGTGTCCATGATTCAGTTGAATGTCACCAACTCAATACAGTCAAGATTGAGTTTTGTAGGGGCAAGTGCTTGGCTACCTCTAAGGTGTCTAAGAGAGGTGGAAAATATGGTCGAAGTAGATCCACATTAAAGACAAGGTGCAAGCCGAGAAAAGGGGGAATACTTAACTCAAAAGCATTCTTACCCACAACCTTGATGATGGTGTAATGCCCATATTAGAGTGAGAGAAACTTCTAATGGGGCCCTATGAGGTGCCCTTTCTAAAAATGCAACCAAACCATATCTCTCACTTGGAACCTACGTCGAACTCGATGTTGATTGTGGCACTGGTTATAGTTAGCATTGGATTTTTGCAAGATAACATGCACTTGTTGTCGAATGCGATGGATTTAGTCAACAAATTTGTTTTCCTGATCAACCTTGGTTTGAGCATGAGAGGATTCATCCTATGTAGAAATAATGGGCAATGCTACATCAATTGGGGCTAGTGGTTGGAAGCCCAAGCACACCTTAAAGGGGTTGTGACCAATAAAGCCATGAAGGTCTATGTTGTAGCTATGTTGATCATAAGTAAGGCTATCATCCCTAGTGTGTTGATGTTTGGATTTGTACATTCTTAGGATACGCACAATCATCCTATTGACTACCTTTATTTGCCCGTTGGTATGGGGCTGGAAGGAAGTCAATTTGGTCAGCTTAGCATCCATCACCAACCATATGTTGAACCAAAAGGCATTCAAGAATCTACTGTCTCCATACGAAATAATGGTCTATGGGAGGCTAAAGTGAACACAACACGCTCGAATAAGAGTTAGTAGTTGTCTCTATTGTGACACTCTTCTTATAGGGAGTTAAAATTGCCATCTTAGAGAACTGGTCCACAACCACAAATACACAATCGTTTACATGCTTGGTTGATGGAAATCTAGACATGTAGTCCATAGAGACAAATTCCCAAGGTCTGTTTAGGGTAGGAAAAGGAGTTTACAATCCCTGCTTGTTGATGGTAGGTTTGGAAATGGCACATGCAGTGCATGATCTAATGTACTTGACAACATCTTCTTAAAGCTTCAACTAGTAGAAGTGCTTTTGCAATATTGCCACTATCTTCTCTATGCAAAAAATCTCTACCACTTTACTGTAATGTGCTTCCCATATCAACTTCTCACACTCTTATGAAGGAACGCAACGGTGGCCAAGATGGCATAAAAGTTCATCCTGGAGATGAAAGTTCGAGAACAATATTCCTGCATGCAATGCTTGATAGGTAACAACAAAGTTCGAGTAATTGTTGTACAATTAGGGCTACTTGGATATCTTGTGTCCACAAGAGTTGAGCACGATAGTCATCACAACAATTGGAGGTTAGTTGAGGCAGTCTACGACTCGATTTGTGTTGCCCTTTTTGTACTTGATGTACAAGTGGAACTGTTGGAGGTATGTGGACCACTTTTGATGGTGGTCATCTATAACTTTCTTTGCATTTGCATGAATTGCAAGAGCTCGTGATAAGGGTGGATGACCATCTCGTTCCCTAGGATGTAAAGTTTCCATTGGCGGTAGGCATGGACAATGGACTACATCTCCTTGTCATAGGTGGATACCGACGGACATAATAAGAGAGTGTCTCACTATGATAGGATACTAGATGCCCCTGCTAAGTTAGGACTCTATCAATAGCATAGTCAGAGGCATTTGGCTTAATCTCAAAATATTGTATAGTGAGGACTAGAGTCGAGCTAAGGTGTTTTAAATCCTTGAATGCTCTCTGTTGTAACACACCCCAAGAGAAATTGGCTTTGGCTCCACCCTTGGTCACCTAGCTCAAGGGACAAGCATAATGAGAGAACCCCAACACAAATCAACAGTAAAAGTATGTGAATCCCAAGAAGCTACGAAGCTCTGTTACAGTCATTGAGGCTAGCCAATCATGAATGACTTGGATCTTGGTTGGGTCCACCTACTTTTTATTTGTAAAGAGGCCTCATGCCGACGATTGCGTACACAATGACCTTCCATCCACATTCTTATGAAACCATAAAGATAACAAATTTCTTGATCTAAGATATTTAATTTTAACACTGCTTCGTCCATATCAAGGAAATTGCATGTAATGTTTCGTTTTTAATAAGTTGGGGAATAACTAATGACCAGTGCAATATGGGATAAAATTGCCACATTAGCAGTGATAATAAGTCATTAGTAGATAAAGAGGACCACTCAAGCAAGATCAAGTGACATGCATGACATGCGAGGCCTCATTTAGAATGCATGCGACATGCATCATTAAGGTAGCATGCATGCATAAGTTAAGTTGCATGTGTCATGCACAAGTCAAAAAGAATAAAATGGAGCAAATCAACTTTTCAAGGTATCTATTGTTATTATTTATTATTGAGATTCAGTCTTGAGAGGTCTGAGCGAATTTTGGGTTGAGGGCGAGTTCCTTATCCAACAATTGAGTTCGATGGTGGAATCTATCCACCCTTGTCAATTCTAGGGATAGATCATCTAGGTCTATCAACATTCTTCAATTCTACAACACTTTCATCAGTCTTTGCAGGGATTCAAGGGCATCTAGGCAACTAAAGGATTTCAGTAGGGTACATCTATATTCCATATAGAGGGTGTGTTTCCTGGCTTACCAAGGACGTATATTGGATTTATTCTGAGAAGAAATATTATATGGTTATAATTGAAGACATCTTACTTATCTCTTTCATTGAGGCGCATTGGGAACCAGTTTGCAAGAGTATATTGATTAATAAACATCTAAAGGGTGCATTATCCATCCTCCAACACTGAAGGACGCATTCTTCCATATTAGATCAATAGAGATGCATTCATCTGCACATTGGGGGAGCTATTATTCATACTATACATTGAGTAAATCATTATTGATCCAATTCCTGCTTCTTACGGTACATTCTAACTTATTTGGTGTTGTATCTATTGATCTGGCACAAGAGGAGGGTGTCAACCTTGCATGGGAAATTGACCAAGAATAGACCACAATCTCGGAGACCTAGAGTTATTGCATGACCTACATGTCTTCTTTATTGCTTGGCCTACCCCAGTACATCTCATTGGTATGTTCATGCTTTGATTTCGAGTTTATTTCATTATAGATTTGAATTATATTATTTATGGGTTTCATGCAATATCATACAACTATGATGCGAATGTACTATTGGTTAAATAGTACAACGAACAATTGAATAAGAAACATAATATCTTCACAAACCTTACACAAAATGAGCATATACAACAATTTGGTATATTATAGTGGTATCATAGCATGACCCTCACCAGTTGTGGGCACATAACAAATTGAATAAAGGTGCATGTGAGTGCATGTCAGTGCATGAGAGTGCATGTCAGTGCATGTTGATGCATGTCAATGATTTTGGTGAAGTACATGTCAGAGCATAGTTTTCTTGCCAGCCTATGAGAACATGAAGACAATGAGAAAGATCTTGGCTGAAAATTCTCCTTCAACACTTTCCTCGATATCAGGAATATCTAGCCTTGGGTGATGAGGTATGTGCAACATTATCCTTTCAAGAATATTACACCATCAAGTTCAGGAGTTGGCCCAAGGATTTGGATGAGGGTCTCCTTGAAAAAATAGTTGGGGGAGTGGAGAAATATGAGCATGAAGTACAGGTTGATGGTGAGATTGATATGGTGTTGACAATACATGACGAGGATGTGCATGAGGAGGTATAATTAGAGTTATCATGTGAGTTGAGTGACACCAGCACATCTGATAGTCATATTGTGGAAAGGTCGTGCGGTGAGTTGGAGTTGGTACACTCTTCATCATCTACAACAAGAGTCCAAACATTTATGACAAGCAAGATACATGAGAAAGAAAATAGTATTGGTGATGTGATGGGGGAGGCTCATTTAGATTTACAGGTACAAGAGGAGAGACATGACTTGGAGATGGTTGACTCTATACATGCCAGGCAGTATGGAGGCCATGAGTCACTTCTTTTGGAGGGGCCATTAATGGCTCTGGTTGTATTTGCATATGTGTTTAAGGGAGACATACTCCAGGGACCAGTCGATAGTGACATGGACACATCCCTTATTTTTCGAGAAGGTTATAGTACAAATGTGTGGGATCTCAGTTCAATTGACACTGGTAGAGTGAGTGCACAGGAGGATACTGTAACCCACACAAGGTACATGACAGTTGTAACACATGAGGGCATGAATAACACTCATGGTTTGAGGGGAGAGCCTTTAGTGATGATCTAGCTCGAGGAGCACTTAGAGTTGCAAGTGACTGACGTGATATTTGACACAAAGGACTTGGATTAGGCATGGGATCATAAGCCACCTCTGTGGGAGATAAGTTTAGCCATGGAGGAGATAGTTGAGCATGTTCCAGGTGGACTGGACAACAGGGAATTATATGCATACATAGATTGGGTGGAAAAATATATGGCAGATATGGAGACACACTGGGTTACATGCTTAGTTGACATCAGTGGAGTATTGGCTACAGCAATGCATACATGATACCCAGTGGCACGGGAGGATACATGAGTATACAACAATACATCGGGGTACATATTGGCACATGGAGAGGTTCCATGGAGATTCAAAGTGTTTCCTCCTAGGAGGCCACCTGACAAAGTTCACAAGCATATCCTTGAATTAGGTTTCCCCAAGATTGATGAGTGGAAGGGCATGCTTCATGGAGTAGTAGATCCCTTAATGGCCTATATTTATTGGGGATACAATCAAATGAGGGTCAGAGAGCATGATGCTCATAGGTTTACTTCTAAACCTCATTTTGGGATTTTGGTCATGCCCTCAGAGTTGACCAATGCACTAGTTACTTACCATATGCACATGGATGGTTGGATGGATGTTACAGACGATGACCATGGGGTCATCTCATAAGATGGATGGTCACAAGAGGACAGTGCAGGCGTGAATAAAGTACAAGTAGATATAAATACATCCACAGGGGCTACAAACCTCCCAGATTATAATCACCAAAAGAAGAATTAATGTCTTAAAGAAGGCATTCTAGCAATGAAAGAGAGGGCTAAGATACTCTAGGACACCATATTACATCAAGATGTTGATCTTAATTTCCTTCGAGTTGTATGTTCCAAGTCATCTATGAATTTTTCCATTATTGAGGAGCAGTTAGATTCCGTGATCGGGAAACAAAAGAAGCATACCTTTGCATTTTCGAGCAGGCCTCTTCAGGATCACCATTATGCGGTAAATAATAATACGACATAGTAAGTGAAATACATAAAAAATAATGACTGAAAGTAAAAGACAGAACGTAAGAACAACTTACGAATAAACAGTGGAACTTGAAGTGTACGATATAGTTCTGCAAAGTGAATAATGTTCCGTCTAGGTAGTTTTTACTAGCCTATAATTTTATTTTATTTTTTCAATTTTTGGGGACATTACAGAAATTGCATGCAAACGAGGGAATAATAAGAATCCATGTACAAATAAGTACTAGCCATACTTCAAATTGGGAAATAATAAGAACGAATAGTGGGAAAGTGCATGTGTTTGTTTTGATAAAAGGTTATTTCGTTTAATGTTTGATTTTAATTAAAAGGAAGCAACATTAAGTAATGAGAAATACATATTGTACATGGTTTTATTTGCAAAATATAGTAATGAGAAGGATATATAGTAAGGTACTATTGATGATTAAAAAGAGCAATTTTTTAAAATATTTTTATTGAGCTATGGCATGAAGTTACTAAAAGAAATAGATGTAGCTTAATATCTAGAAAAAAAATACAAAGGCATTTGAAAAACATTTGTTCAAAAAGGTGTGAACGTAACCGTTCAATTAACACACAGCCTAGGAGAAGTGAACGTACCCGTTCAAAAAGGTGTGAGCATGTACACATTTTAACATTGGATTTAAGACGTTAAAAAAAGGTTCTTGCTTGATCTTATGGTGAGTTAACACAAATTGTATGTGTCCACTATAGGAGATGTGTATTTTGAGAAGGACATTTCATTTAAAATGGTAATTATGACATAGATATAGGTAATCCTTATAGCAAAGTAAACCATTCTTCTACACAAATTTATTTAATGGACTAAGGTTCAATTGTAAATCTTGAGTGAGTTTATTTATCTTCCGGTTCTATTATGATTATATCTCTTATTCTTCCACCTAGTTATCTTATAAAATGGAAACAACACAAAATAATTCCTAGTTATATCATGGATTTGTGTTGTGTAGAGATGATGGTGTTGAAATGGTTGATGAGAAAAACTTGGAGAAGTATTGTTGGAAGCTTGATGTTTCTAACCAACACAAGGCCTGATATTGCTTTTCAGTTTCTTTTGTTTCTAGGAATATGACAAAGCCATCAGAAATACATATGAAGGCATGTAAAAGAATTCAGAGGTATGTGAAAAGAACTCTAAATTTTGGCATTCATTACTATACTTCTAATCATTTTGAGTTGGTTGGATTCATTGTTTCTGGTTGGGGAGGTAGTTTGGAAGACCGAAAGTCTACATCATGTAACTTTTTTTCTTTTGGTTCTGGTATGATCAATTGGAGTTTAAAGAAGAAAAGTATAGTTTCTCTTTCTTCTACAGAAGTGGAGTATGTTGCAATCACCTCACCATGTACATAAGAATTATGGCTTAGAAAAGTTCTGGAAGAAATTGAAGACAAACAAATCCATCCTCCATTGATTTTTTGGGATAATACGAATGCCATCAAATTGGCCATGAATCCAATACACCATGGAATGACAAAACATTTTGACATGAAGTATTATTTTATTCGAGATTTGGTGCAAAAGAAACAAGTATAATTGGAATACATTGGCACTAAAAAAAACTAGCAAACATCTTCACTAAGGCAGTTTCAAAGGCCCATTTTTTGAATCCCAGAGATATGATCATTATTCCTCTATACATCAAGGGGGAGTATGTTGATAATTGATATTGTGTAGCTGAAAACCAATATTGTGTAGAATCATTTCCAACAGTTATTTTAGTTTGCATATGTTAACTTAATAATTAGCAGCAAACTTCACTGCATGCTAATGCATGTGAAGAATAAAGTAAATTAGCACAAATATGCAGCTAACTTTATGGCATTAGATTTCTATGCAATGTAATCTCTATATAAGGATGTAGTTGTGCAACTTATTGATCAGAGAAAAGATTGAAGGAAATAATAAAAATGTCTTTTTTCTTGTGTTGATTAAAATTTTGATGTTGTTGTTATGCATTGTTGTAAGTTTGTCTCTTTCATAGTATTTAACTTGAATGGTGAAATATGGCTCTAAACAGCTTGGATCAACTTTCTTTTGCGATCTCAGCTTTCTCCACAATGGATTAATACTTCACAATAACAGATCTTTACTTCTCTATTGTAGTCATCTCTGTAGATTGCAGGTTGGGACTGGACAATCAATGATGGAAAATCTGATCTCCTTCAATGGATCTACTCTTGGATCAATGTGCTCTATAAAATACTTAAAATTTCTATGATGCCGTAATGAATTTTATGGAACATAGGTATTACAACTATAAGAGATTAAATCCTTTGGTACTTCTCTTTGTACTTAAAAACTTGATCATGTTTGATGCTTCACAATTCAGTTAAAGGATTTTGGTTCAAGGAAAACAGAAACAATGTATGTCCCCATCTTGCAGAAGGAAGATGTATTTATTTGAATGTATAAATATTTGGTAGCTTTCCATCTCAAACAAAAATATAAACAACCAATATTTATATATATTTATTTAAATAAACAAATTGTTCATATATAAAATAAAAATATATAAATTAAAAAACGCTTAAAACTTGTGTATGATTTCTATGAATAAATGGCCCAAGGACAAAACATAACAAAACACATAGAGAAAATTAAAGGGCAATACTAACCTTACAAGGATCTTAGCAAGTATCAACTTCATAGAAACAAAATACATGGTCATGTTTGTGAGAATAGAAAATTGTATGCACCCATAGATATCATTGTTTCAAAAATGGATGTTGTTTCCACTCTCGCATCTTTAAATACATGATTTTACCAATTCTATGAGGCATACTATCAAACAAGAACATGACATGAAATTTTCCAAGCATCTGAGAAAATAAAAATTATGAAAGATAAGTAGTGTGTATATCTAAATTGAGATGCAATTGTCCCTACAATCAATCGATTGTTGCAATTAAATTCCATGATTCACTCTGTTATCCATGAAGATTCCTACGACATCCACCACAATGGCATGATGGCATGATTTGGAAATGGCCGCCACATGCCAAAGCAAGCGAAGGGCTTCTCTGTAGCAATATTTTGATACGCCATAATGAAATAATATGTAATATCATATTGTTTGTCATAGTTTGATGGCATTGATATTAATAATGAAATAATATGTAATAAATAACTTGTGTTTAATACGTTTTTGTTTTTCCTAAGAAATGCTCAAGTGGTCTCTTGAGTAAAAGCTATGGCCCGCAGTATCAGGTTATACAGATTGAGAAGATGCACAATTGAAGCAAAGGGCCCCAACTTTAAAATGGGCACTAAGAAAAATTAACTTTAATCGAGCACTATTTTTGAAATAAAGGTCATGTCAAGATACCGTTATAATGTCAAAAGTAACTACCAAATTTATATTCTCATAAAATAGTTTTTTTATATTCAAAATATTAGCAAACTTATATTCCCATAAGTTATATGTCTGCTATTTAAGAACTCATATCGCTCGTGGTACATGTCTATATAGGACCTAATTGAGACGCTTACATAATATAATATCATATTATATGTTTTAGTTTTTTTGGCATCGAGATTACAAAGAGTAGAGCCATGACAAAACTTAATTTCACTGTTGAGAAATAAGATACGATGATATTTGGAGTATATATGACATACTATTAACAATATTTAAGATTCATTGTTGACCAATGATTATATGCAGCAGCAAAAGACTAGTAATGACAATGGACAAAGGCCAGTACAGTTCTTTAACAAAACCAAAAAAAGTATAGTAGTGGATAAACGTCAAATTCTACAATAGAAAGAAAATATAGAGATAGAGTTGTACTATGCATATCTGTAAACTCCAAAATTCTCATAAAAAATCATCTTTAAATAAATGAAGATGATAATTAATAATTACCGCAACTTATTAGTGTCTTAGTTTGGTAAGGTTTTTAACTCAGCTACTCCAAAAGGTATAATATATAATAGCTTCATATTTAATCAAAATATCAGTGTTTCCCTCAGAGTGTTATTATTAAGTTCGTAGGTTATAGAACTTCTTTGGAGCCATTAAGTTTTATTAATGTGAACAATCTCTTATAAACTTATTTCCACTTAGACTCTGTAGTTGTAAATATGCTAATTTTCATATATCATATTTTACACCATTTGTAAAATTATAATTACACTAATATTTATATCTAACTACATTTATCTTTACTATTATTTTATATTATGATAATAACAATCCCTAAAATAATAAATATAATATTTAAATATAAACATTAATACAAATATAATTTTTTATACCAAAAAAAATTATAATAAATCCCTTATAAAACTATTAACATGTTATATAAACTTATCGTGCTTTATCTTGTCCTTCGAGCTACCTAGTTGGGTTACGCGAATTTCCATGGCATGCATGTAATTAAATGTTATTCATATAATATTTTAAAAAGTTTGGAGAGGGTTCTAAGTTCACGATGGGGTCGTGGCTTACATGGCATTGTTACATGCTAATGCCATTTTCCGTTACAAGATTTATAAGTACGTGCAAGTCTATAGGTGGATTGCAAGGCCAATCCTAGTGATCATAACCTCTCCCTTGACGAGGTTAATAATTATTTTAAGTCATGCAAGTGTTAAAACATAGAAAAAACATTTAAATTGTAAAAAATAAGGTTAATGTATTGTAGGTATTGCGGGGTGAAGAGTAGGGTATGGGAGGTTTGTAGGTATTTAGGGCTATAAAATGGGGTATCTACTAAAAATAAACAATATCTTATAAAAATAGGGGTTTTTTAATTAGAAATATGTATTGGGAGAGGGGGTCAACAAAAGGGCTTATGTAGGTATTTATCAATATCTTCTAAAATTAGGGGTATTATATAATATCCCATGCATGAAAGTGCTATAACATAGTTTCTCTAAGTTAATACTCGTTTGTTTATCTCCCGCCTATATAGTAATTTACAAATTTAATTGTAGGTTGTACATGTGAGCTAGAGGTGGGGTTAACTTTCCCTTCGACATACACCTACCAGCATCCATCCAAGCATTTATTCCTCGGTAGAAGTCTATATTGAAAGAACAACACGGGTTTAATCCCAAAGTTTCTTGTTGTGGTTGCATTTATATTGTGAGGAGACTGTTCCTCGCAAGAGGTATTTTTAAAGCCGACCTCCTAACTCCATGCTCTACTATTTCTTTTATCCATATGAAGACTCGGTTGGACCCATTGACCAGTTCCTAGTCTGAGACGACTCTTTAGTAGAATCCACAACTAAGTCGTCCTAGCAGATCAATCAATCCATGACTCAGTCATCCCAACGGATTAGTTAATTCGACAGATCAGTCAACGAGTACACATGCCAACAAATCATCATTCTTTCTAATGGTACTTGATTTCTACCACATGTCGGACGACATTTTGAGTAGTCGAAAGGCATCGAAAACAACATCAACGTGGCAATGATGTCTTTTCATATTTTTCTAGCTGATGAATGGGAAGAATATGATTGGCCTCTTAAATCAGTTGTAACTATTTTCTTTGTAATTGAAACGTAGCGGGTAGTCACCCAAGCAGCATTGAGATTGTATAAATACTCGTAAGCTAAAAGTAAAAAGGGCTAATTTGGTTATGTGCTCTTAAAACTGCACTAAGACAAGTTCCTAAAGAGAAGGCTTGATTGTTTCCTGTCAGATCCTACATTTGACATCTGTGTATGTAAACGATTCTTTGAACTCACTACACCCTTTTGCTTACATATTAAGGAGACCGACCTCTAACAATGATTGATCAATACAGCTGGAGTTTTCACCCTTTGGGTTCCTCCATTACCAATTCATGTATCACGTCATTTTGTGTTTGGTATTATTTGTTAATTCCCATTTGTTCTGTGTTTGAAGTGTTATCGACCATATCTATTACATTCTTCAGTTGCAATGCTAGCTTCTTCCATAATAGGTCTCGACTCTTTTAATTGACACTATTGTCCCCCTGTCAACTACCTGGGCAACAACAAGATCGTATTAGAGCACAATTTCTCTAGCCTGCTTAAACACTACTTGTGTAGCTAAGTTGACGTATGCATATTCACACACACTACAAGACCCAACTATTTAACTTTCCTTTTCCTTTGACTTGTGATATTTATCTGCTCATAACCCCAAACCAAATATGGTAGGTGAAAATGTAGATAGAACTTCAAACTTGAAACAACTGACTGCAAATTAACAAATAATACCAAAAACAGAATGATATGGCATAGGAATTAATAATGGAGAAACCCAAAGAAAGAATACTCCAATTGTATTGAGCAGTCATCGTGCGAGGTCCGTCTCCTTTTTTTGTAAGTAAAGACGTGCAGTGAGTTGAAATATTCATTTATACACACATAGGTTGAATGTAGGATCCGATCGGAACCAATCCAGCCTTTTCTTTATGAACTCGTCTTAGTGCAGTTTTAAGAGAAGAGAACCAAAAACCATTTATTTTGAGCTTACAAGTATTTATACAATCTCATGGATACTTGGATGACTACCCACAACATTTTAGTTACAAAGAAAACAGTTACACTAGGTTTACGAGACCATTTTTCTTCTTCCCATTCATGAGCTAAAAGAATATGAATAGACATCGTTTCCATGTTGATCTCGTTTTCAATGCCTTCTAACTATTGAGAATCTCATATGACATGTGGTAGAATCATCAAGTACCATCGGTAAGAATGATGATCTGTCGACATGTGTGTTGGTCGACTGAGACGTTGATTCGACTAATCCACTGGGACAATTGAGTCATGGATCGACTAATGTGTTGGGATGACTGAATTGTGTATTCAACGAAAGAGTCGATTGGGACTAGGCAATAGTTGATGGGTCTAGTCAAGTATTGGGATGGATTAGTTTTTCCTTTGGAGTCTTGGCTCTTCTTTATGGTCATTACCACCTTGAAGTGAAGTGAGTGTTCTGAATAGAAATAACTCTACACAATATCTTGTCAGTCACCAAGGATCATCATTTCCACTCAGGGTTACATTTTAAAACTTCATGACTTTTAAAGGGTAATTCCACTTCTCATAGACTTAGCACAATCACTGCATATGAAGCTCAATGGTAGTGTAATAGTTTGATTTGTTTTTATACCACTTATAATTCATTGACACTTATGTAAATTGTTTGTAGGTATGGTGGTTCGCGTGGAGGATTTGGATGTTGATAGTAGGGAAAAATTTAAGAACCCACCCTAAATTTATATGTATAGTAAATGGGTGAATCCCCATGTCACATAGGAAAGTGTTGCATGAGTGAATCCCCATGTCACATTGTAAAATCTTGTAAACCATGGCAAATATTTAACAAAATTATAAAACCATGGTAAAAACATTTGGTTAATATTTCATAAAATTAGGAAATCTTATAAAATTTTGGTGGATCTTTAATTGAACTATAATAAAAATTTCTAAAATCTTGACAAATTGGTTTAAATTTGACTTAATAAAATTTTCTAGATGATTTTTTATTCACTTTAGATTTTGCATGTACTATTGCACTAGAAGAGCTTGTAAAAAAAAATATAAGCTAATTTGTTGACTTTACTCATCACAACTACTTGAATGTTACTAAGTTCAAACCTTCATACAAATATAATGTAGAGATGATTTCATCAATGTTTTAAATATACAATTGAGCATTTGATTAAAGTGTGAAACTCATTAAGCCTACTACACTCAATGTATAGTCAGTTTTCACAAATTACATGGGGACTAATCATCTCTGGGCTTCAATATAAAAATATAGCTACAATAAAACTACTTGATTAAAGCACTACTTGAAATAGAAGGATTTTCAATCTCTACCTCAGTGCTCCTAAGAAATTCAATGGATGGTTGCATTGCATCCACATTGACATTAGCATCTTCTTAGCATGGATGTCCCAAATTTCTAACACAACATGCAATCAAATTGACTAAGTTGTGTAAGAGAAAGATAATAAGCTAAAAATATTAAAACTAAATATAACACCATTTTTTATTTTACAACATTTCCCATATAATATCAAGGGTTCTCTTTATGTATGATTCATGGTAGAGAAAATAAAATTTAAAAAAGCTCAAATATATTCTTTTGAGTTCTACTTCACATACCTTACAATCAAGGGTATGCCTTAGAATGTATTTTTTGAATCTTATTCATCCATTTTTCCTAGTATAGAAAAATTAAAAGGATTAGGACTCTCTAGGTCCATCTATTATGGTTTTCCTATATCCCCACTTTAAATCTCATGGTAGTTGAATCCTTAAAATATATTCTATATAACAAGGTGAGGTTTGAATTTATTAATGGAACTCCATCAACTGAACCTAAAATGGTCAACTAGTCAATTTGTACATTTTCTATGATTCAATCTTAATAACCAATCAAAACCTTTAAGGACCCATAATTTTATTAAATGGTAGAAACCTTGGCGAATCTTACTCATTCCTAAATTTTCAACCATAAAATGTCGATGGTATTTTTGTAAGAATATTCAAATTTATAACAATTTTTCATAGTTTCAAGACAATTTTGATGACATTCAAAGAAAAATATTTTTATCATGTGGAATTTGGGAGACTTATTAAAAAAAATGGAAACAGGTAAATCTATTTTTGAAAAAAAAAACATAAAAAATTATCCCATGGGATAAATTTCACCCTTAAAATATTATCTTCCAAAGAGTATCTACAAATATTTGATTCTATTTATAGCTCCAATATCAAGTGGGAGAAAAGCTAATGAATCCCAAAATTTACACTTGGGTGACTCAAAGGTTTGGGGGTGGTCTTGGATCCATCCATGAGATGTATTTCAATTTGATCTTATTTCATTGTCATCTAAAGACTCCTAAATATATTTGGTAGGTGTTTCCTCACAAAATTGAGAAAACAAATATAAAATGGATCACTAAACTTTTGGTATTAGTAATTGAATTGTAATTTGCACTAAACTTCTAGTTTATAGGAATGTATATGGTTTTTCGTGTTTGGTTCCCTCCATGAGGGCCTATTAATAGTTGGAAAAGGCCATAATTTTTTTATGTGGGGATAATAATTGAATGGAAAACAATTTCATAGAGTTAGCTAAAAACAATGTTTCACTATGAGATAATGGGGAAGTATGAGAATTACAATAAACTTCGCAAATTCCTAATATCGTTGTGGTAAATGGTTGATTCAAGCTTGGAAGGAAAAAATCTATTAAAGGTGTTGTTGATAAATCAAACATTGTGAATATCTCCTTTGCGGGAAAATTCCTATAAAAATATTAATTTTTAATTCCTCATCACTACTCCTAGAATGGTGAAAACCAAAGTTTCCTTTCTGGTTTAAAAATCTAAAAAGCTTAAGAAGATACTAATAAATTTCCTACCTTATATTGTATAATATTTGAGAACTAGTATAAAAGTGATCATTGCATATTGTGGATGCCTCAACCACTAGCATAAGAAGGGAAAAACCTAGCCAATATTCCTTGTATTGACCCTGAAACAAGGGAGTGGATCCCATGGATAGAGATAAAGGACATGTTTATGATGAAAAGGGTACCTAATAAGATTATTTTAGATAGAATCCAACATTTTATTTTTGAGTCACTTATGATCAAAATAGGATTTTATATTCCTCAAGGCTAATGGAATAGTGAAAACGAGAAAAGAATAAGGACTTTAACAAATATAAACATGTTTATATGCTTTCACACAAAGCACTTTTTGAGATTTGTTAAACAATCCAATTTTTTTTTGTTTGTCAAAAATACCAGAAGATTGCACTGTAGGTGGGCCGCACTAGCCGTCAACTTGGATGGAATTTGGGGTGTCTTCTCCCAACTAACTCATCCCTAAGAGGAATTGAACTTGAGTCTCCTTCTTAGAGAAACCCACACCTTAATTGAATAAGCTAATGAAAATTACATTGAATTCAAGTTAACTTAAATATTTTTGAACCACAATTTATTTAAAGGAAGTTCAAATAATTCAAAATTTTAAAAAAATAATATCTTAAATAGTAGTTATATTAAATAAATAAATTTGTAAATAGACTCGAAATGTCATTACAACATTTTTAGATAAAAATCATAAAATAAATTAAAATGATTTTAATATTATATTTCTATAGATAAGCCAAAAAGTTAAAAAATGTAAAGGAACTAATTAATAACGTAATCTTAAAACTAAAGCATGTAATTAATAATATAATATTAAAACTAAAGCAAGTAATTAATAACATAATATTAAAACTAATAATTTTATCTCTATATGAAATTATACATAAAATCAAAAGAATAAAGTAATTATAAATATACATGGTTAAAAAATACCAATCATTTTATTAAAAAATAAAATAGAAATAAATTTAAAAATTTTAAAAAATAAACCAACACATATAAGTAATTTAAATAAAACAAAAAATAAATGAATAAATTAAAATGTAAAAAAAATAAGAAAATAAACTAGACGAGGATGACTACTCAGAACCCAACAACATATATTTTTTATAAAACACAAAAGAATAAATAGAGAAATATACAAAAGAAATATTTCTTAGCTAAATACCAAGCAAAATGATTCATACAAAGATTAACCTTTACTCTGGGTGTAGTCCACATTTGGGGGAATATTTGTTATGGTTGTTAAATCAATGGAGTAGTCTATATTTATAGAATTATTTGTTATGATTATTAAATGAGTGGATGGTTTATTATTTCCATAGGTATATATATCTTAGAATTTTTGGGTGGACTACCATCTATGATTTTTCATCTATGAACGAGAATGAGACAAGTGTACTGTCTAGATTGATTCTATGGGCGTCGTCCAAAACTAAACGAGAATAAGACAAGTGTACTATCTAGATTAATTCTATGGGCGCTGTCCAAAATTAGTAATTAATAATTTTAAAAAAAAATTAAAAAATAGATTAATTAGCATGTGATAAGTATACTTAGTGATAGTTGTAAAAATTAAAATTAATCTTCAATTATTTGATTAATCTATACAACTACGAGCTTAACTCCATCGATTATTAGATACAACTATTAGCTTAACTCCAATCATTCTAGAACTATTAGCTTAACTTCAAATCTAATCACAATTATATTGGATAACGATTAGCTTAACTATTAGCTTAAATCCAATGATTCTACAACTATTAGCTAAACTTCAACTCTATCACATAAGTCTTAGTCCAACTACATTTGGCATCTAGGAGTCTAGGTAGAGTCATGTAAGAGTCAAACTCCTAATAAAATCGTTCGTACTCCTAATAAACGCTTGCATCTCGTAGTTGGGCATCTAGCTAATTACGTCGATAGACGTATATATCTTAGAATTTTGGGGTGGACTACCATCTATGTTTTTCCATCTATGGGCGAGAATGAGACGCGTGTACTGTACAGATTCATTCGATGGGCATCATCCAAATTAATAATTAACAATTTTAAAATAAAAATAAAAAATAACTTAGTTTACATTTGTTAAGTACAGTTCGTGATAGTTGGAAAAATTAAACTCCAGCTTCAACTATTTGATTATTAGATATAACTATTCAATTATTAGATACAACTATTAGCTTAAATCCATTGATGATACAAATATTAGCTTAACTTCAACTCCAATCATGACTAGTACTTGAATTGCAATTGTCGATATATTAACTTTTAAATTAACTATTAGATGATGTAACCATTAGCTTAACTCCAATGATTCTACAATTATTGGCTTAACTTCAACTCTAATCACGGTTATATTGGATAAATATTATATTAACTAATAGTTGTAACTTCACCGCTAATCGTGGTTATATTGGATAACTATTAGATTATTTCAATAGTGATACACCTATTAAATTAAATTTAGATTAACTCCATCTCTTAGCCTGAGAAAACGACCTTCATTGCAGTGAAACCATGCACCTAGAACAATCAGTTAGGTAATGTGCAACTCATGTGATAGTTGAAATCCATCTTGCAGTTGGGAGTCAAGTTAATGTGCATAAGGCTTAGTCTAACGTCATTTTGAAGCTAACAAATGAACTCAAAGTTGCAATATTAACGACAATAGCTTTATATTAACTTTTAAATTAACTATTAGATACAACTATTAGCTTAACTCCACTGATGATACAATTATGAGCTTAAATTCAATTATGAGTTTAATAACCATACATTTAGTGGTTGTTATATTAGGTTAACTATTAGATACAAGTACTTACACATATTTTAGGAAATAAACATTATCAATGTGTCAAATATATACCTCTCGGTGTATTTCGAACATATTAATCTTGGTAACTTCTAGTTTATGAATTTATCATGCGTTCAACAAGTTCATCATTATGGAACTTTAAAATGTCCTCATTTTGCTTATTCTTTAAAAGACGATTATGGAGAATTACAGGAAGCTACCACCTTCATAAAACACATAGCGTTCCAACTAGCAACTTCTTAACATTATAAGACTACTGTAGGAGTTGATTACTTTCATTAACATGTCACAACACTATATATTTCAAATTCAAAAAATCTGAAATATGTCTCACATTAAATAGACAATATTCTTCCAACTTTCAAGAAGAGATATATGGCTAGTTTCTTCCTATATATAACATAGATAATAAATCCGATGATGCTACCATACTATGCTTAAAACAAAAAAAATAATAATATGAGGTTTGTCTCTTGAGTATAGCTGCAACAAAATTTTATTGTTCAATGCTTTTCTTTGCAGTGCTTATGAGTTTGTACAAATTACAATCCTAATGATTTCACCAGTATCCATGTAACTCCCATAGAATAGGAAATGCAATCTCCTAAATGTAATTCAATTTATGTTATATGTAAATGGGGCAATCTATTATTGATCTCTTTATATGCCATTTAAATTTACTGTCCAAAATATTTTTAATGATTAATACGAAGACCAACATTGAACCTTATCAAAATTATGCCTTAAAAATATTCTAACTAAACTATAGGCATATTCTAGAAGGCAAAAAAAAGCACATTTTATATATGATGAACTCTCTCGGCAATGGCGGCCTCCGCAACGGTAGACTTCAGTTACTGGGAATTCATAAAATTTTCTTTCCCTTTTTACTTTAACAGAAAGTCTTGTGACCAAAAATACATGCGACAGATTTATTGCGACAGACATTTTACCTCGACAGACACACTTTACTTCAACTGAATTTCACTTTGATAGGAATTACCCATGCGACCAACTTCCTATTGCAACGGAACAACTTTTGGTCTAACTTTATAAAAAGATATTTCTTAGTCTAAAGACTTAGAATATGAAAAAAACTTTTCACCAACGACAACTTCAGATAAACTGTGACACAACTATATTATGAGTCACTCACAATATCATATAACCAAATATTAAATAAGACTTGTGTCGAACACTTATGCAAATAAAAACTAGAACATTTACGTAGTGAAATAAATATGGATTTTGTGTGTCTTTAACAAGATGGTAAATGTAAACAACATTCACTCAGGTAAATATGGAGAAGATGTGCGGCTAATTAAAAACTTGCATTAAACCATAAACTATGGATTATATTTTTGTGATGGCATAACAAAGAACTATTGTCGTAAATACAAACTTGGAAATTTTCCAGGATGTTTCACCTTTTACAGAGCTTCGACTCTCAAAACTTTCACAAAACACAGAAGCTTGAGCTTCAAACTCTTCACATAGTTCTTCCTTGTTCTTCTCCACGCTTCCCTTCTTCTCTCTATATTTATGTATGTCTATCTCTGTCTATATCTTTCTCTGTGTATTTCTAATTACAATATACTTCTTCTTATAGGAAAATTCTACAGAATTACATTAAAGATTGTAATAATTATCTACCTAGAAACTTAGCTTCAGAAATTTAATTAACCTGCTTTATATGTGAGAGATGAGAACTCTTCATCTTGTGAGACTCTCTGATAGAAACTGACCTGCTGCAAACTCTAATAGTCGATTGATTTGCTATGTGGATCAACAAGTAATTAATATTTCCATCACTCCCCCTTAATTATGAGCAGATGGGGATTTTAAAAACATAATATTACAAAAAAATTAGAGCTGAAACTTGCTCTCTTCATGACAAAATTCACTGAGCATAACTTGTCATTCCTAAATAACTTCGCAAATACTAGAACGCATCCCTTGCTAATGGTTTTGTAAAGATGTCTGCAAGCTAATCTTTAGACTTGCAAAATTATAAACAGATATATTTGTTGTTCACCAATTCTTTTATGAAGTGATATCTCGTGTCAATGTGTTTGGTTCTCTTATGAAACACATGATTCTTTGATAATACAATGGAAGAATTGTTGTTGCAGAAAATGGTTGTTGGTTCTTGTTGTTTCTACGACATGTCTTTTAACATTCTTCGCATCCAAACAGCTTGACATGCAATGATTGTAGCTGCAACATACTCTGTTTAATGTTGATTTTAATTAGATAGATTCTAATCTAGGTTTTAAATGACACATTAGGTCTGAGCTAGGATTTAATTTAACATGCTTTTGTTTGACAAATGAAATATGTCATTAGATTAATTAGGATAAAGACCAGGTAAATAATGGACTGGAAATAAAACCTAGCTTGCAAGGAAAACACGGTTTAAGCAGTAAAGATAATACAGAATTAAACTTACATGAATAAACTGTGGTAAACTTAGCATATGAAATAAATTTCAGCCTAGGGTTATACTTAAAAAATGTAACCCTAGAATATTTAAACAAAGAAACAAATACATAGGGTTAAAATATTTAATATGACCCTTTACTTAATTTAGCCAACATTTTATGCTAGAAATGAAATAAGAAGACTAGGATCTCATACCTGTAATTTTTGAAGCTCCTTTGATGGCTGAATGTACACACATAAATCATCAGCATTAACAATTCATAGGAAGATTTGACCTCTGTATTAGATGACCAAATCACTTGGGAACTGCCATGTTCCACCCAACCATGACTCGAAACCGTTCCTGGTTTCAATACGGATTCCCCCCGAGCTGGATTCCAACATGCAAGTAGCTTAGAGCTCCTAAGGTAGGGTTTCCTAACTGGTATATCAGTTATGGATCAGTTCTCCTTTTCCTTGCAGGAAAATGTTTCTCCAAGAATTCACTTGAGAGCAAAACATGCAGAATAATGAGTTCCAAAAGATAGATCAGAACCCCAAGAATTTCCTTGGCTTGAGTCTTTATAGACATGCTTTTCAATCAAAGAGATAGTTAAATCAAGAAACCTTGATTTCTTGATTTAACCATTTTTAATTAATTTGGGTGATTTTTAAATACTTTAACTTAGGAACTTTTAACTAGTTCCTAGTTAGACTTTTGTAGTCATTATAATATTTATTATCTTTTAATACTAAATAATAATTGATGGATATTTTCTTCTTTCTTACATTTATTTATATTATTAATATATTTATTTCTTTATACATCCCATGTATAAAATACATAATAATATAACATTTGTTAACATTGGTCTTTGGGCATCATATACCATGATCCCTAGACTTAATGACACTTCTTCATTAAGGTTAAAATAGGTAGATGGTTAGGTCTACTAGGCTAGGAAACTCTAAACATCCTTGCATGTTGGATTTCCCTCGTATAACATGGTATTTCTTCAGTACTTGATGAGAATACATAAATTCAAAATTTCATTAAATCACTTAAAATTAAGTATGATGAGATCAATATTTTTCTTCAGTCATTTTAACTCGGGAATTATTAATTCTTTTTAGTAACCCCTATCACTTACCAGAGCCCATACGCGACACTTAAACAAGGAGTTACAAACTTAGTGCAATTCCATAGCTCTTCGCTCAAAACTAATGCTAGGATGTACTTGTACGATACACCTAGGGATACAATGGCCAAGGATCTGATGCTCCATAGCTTATGCTCAACATCGAAATTGAAGGCTCCAAGGCTTATGCCCAACACTTCCAATCTTATCTTTTCATGTGTTCCAGAGCTTCACACTCAACACAAATATAAATACTCATGTGCTCCAGAGATCCTTGCTCAACACAACATCAATGACTCATGTGCTCGAGAGCTCCTTGCTCAACACAACATCAATTACTCATGTGCTCTAGAGTTCTGCGCTCAACACAAACATTTCATCAATCATGTGCTTCAAGGTCCACGCCCAACACAAACAACCATATATATATATATATATCATCAACAATTGGCTTATGCCCAATATATAAAACAAATCATCATGTTCATATGTAGTGGGGTCTTCGACCAGTATATCAAACATAAAATATCAAGATAACATCATAATTAATAGGCTCATGCCTATAAGTGTTAGGTCCAAAATTCGGGATATTACACACTAAACCAGAGATTTAACCTAAAAAGTGAAGAAATATAATAGTCTAATATAGCTGCCACCCGTGTTTACTGTGAACTCTATGGGAATATTTAGATTTAGAGAAAGAATTAAAATAAACCGTTCAACTGCAAAGGCTGCAGAAGGATATTGTAACACCCTAGTTTTTACCCTGTTTGCATTAAATATATATGATGTAAATGTTGTAATTAATAATGGTGTGGAGCTAAAGGAAAATTTTCCACCATTGATTTATCGTTTTATGTTTCGATGATTAAAATCGATGTCGATGGTATTTTGTGCTATCCAGCACATTACAATTTTGGACATCATGTAAATATGCAATTTAATTAAATACCCACTACTAGCTATTTCAATGCAACATTAAAGATATGGGGGCATGATTTCCTAAGGATAAGGTGGGAGGAGAATGTTCAAACCTTGAGCCAATGGGAAAAATCCATGTGTTAAGATAAGAACCCATCTAGTTGTTAGCCACCTTTTTGTCTTACTCACCTTTTCTTATCTTATTCAACCGCCCACTTAATTCTCCAAGGATTTAATTGGGCAGTTATTACCTTGGGGCTTGGGAGGTCTCGGTAG
Organism: Pseudotsuga menziesii; assembly: GCA_001517045.1. Lineage (NCBI taxonomy): Eukaryota > Viridiplantae > Streptophyta > Pinopsida > Pinales > Pinaceae > Pseudotsuga > Pseudotsuga menziesii. Next base: position 40,145 of record LPNX010705286.1, on the reverse strand, counting down.
CCGTCATTTTTGGCCCATAGTGTTTGACCGCAAATATGCCCAAGGGGAGATTTCTCACCCATTATTCCTCATGTGGAAGAGGGGAGCGGATTATTCACTCACAGGGGCAGCCGCCGCTTTTCCTCACATAAGGCGTTCTCCATTTCCTCACGCAGTGGAAGCTTGGAGAGCTATTTTTTTTCTCCACATTTTTGGTCTGCTGTGTTCTTCCTTCACGATTAGGGACTCCTAGGCATTTTTATCACCCATCATTCATCCATGTTGGGGATCTCTTAAGCAGCTGGGAGCTTCCTATGTGTGGCATTCACGTTTGTCTACTGGGTGTGTGGTTTCCCTCATGCATGCAATCGTTTTCTTCATTTTCCCAAGATGGAAATCTATTTTGGTAATTCCCAGTGAATCAGAGAAGACACTTCGAATTTTTGAGTGGTTGTTGAGTTGTTTTCTTACCCACGTGGAGCCAAGAACGTTCTGTGAAGTCAATTTTGGTCACAGGGTTGTTATCCCCATTCACCGTTGTCAATCTTGTCTCCCAAGATGTTTTTGGTCCATACCCAGAACTTGCATTTTGTTGTGTAGTGCATTCATGTGTTGGCTTGGCTGAGTAAGCCTAAGAATCCATTTGTTAGTTGGTCGATTGTGTTTGGATGTGGTTATTGGATTGACTGTGGGGTTTTGGCCTTGCTGTGTGTAAGTCCGTGTCCCCTAGTCCCCTGTGTAAATCATGCTCAGCTTGGGGGTGGCAGTGATGCTAAGAGAGTAAGGAGCCACACTGGCCTATGGTTGGGTAGAATGTTGTAGTGACATAGCTAGTTGCGGGGTAGCTTCTTCTCAAGATAAGTATTCTTGTATTAAACTCTGCAATTGTACTTTCTTCGTAAATTATCATGAACATGTTAAATGCTTGAACAAGATAAATGTTGCTTGTTTTATGAGTATGAACAGCATGCATGTGTTGAATGAAATGTATGGCTTCCACTGTAGATTGCATTATGCACTTGTAAATATTTTATGTTCAATGTAATTTTTATTGTTTGTGTCCATGGGGCTTAGATTGCTCGGATTGATAGCAACATAGTCGTGTCTTCTCTCTGTAGAAGGGCAGGGACGTGACAGATATTCAAATTTCTCTTCCATTATATGTACTCTTGGAATTTGGGAAATTAACTACATTGAAATTTGAAAAATGAGGGGATTTATGAAAAAGAGTATGAGACCCGTGATCTCACCTTAAGAGAGAAGGGTACATCAGTTAAGGCACCTAGTTTAGTTAAGGTAGAGGCACTCACAACAAATTTAACATCTGACAAAAATTAATTAATGTTTATTAAGAAAGCAGTCAAAAGGTTGTTCTATTTGCTTCTCCCTTAAGTTGTTTTTTCTATGATTTTCCTTCTTTTGGACAACATCTGCTTTGGGGTCAATAATTGGACTTCAATCAAATTGTAACAATTTCCATTTGCCTGTAGATTTATCTTTATTTATTTAGTTATTAGAAATGTTTCTCAATCTTTCGTGATAGCCCTATATATCCTTTTAATGGCCCCCGAGATGCTTTTGTGGGGGAGGAAAGGCAGTTCGAGCTCTTTTATTGCATGTTATTATGACTCATGGTTAAGAGCATGTGTTTCCTCTTTGGAGGTCATGGGTTCAAATCCAGAGGGGGGTAGTGTATGTACACCTCTGTAGACTTTAGCAGTTAAATTGTTGTGCAGAGGGGGGTCCCTTGTCCCACAAACAAGGGGGTCTCATACACCAATTTGGTGTCTCGCTTGGCGGTGACCTTAAAAATAGATTATTATTATTATTATTATTATTAAAATGGCATGAAAGTATGGTAAAATAGGGAACTAGCGGCTAGCACGATGAATCAAAGATGAAGAATGAGAGAATAATTCAAAGAAAAGTAAGAATCATGAATACTGCAAAAACATGAATTAAAAAGAGAGAAAGCTAATCTCCATGTTAATCTTTATATGTTCACTATGTATGTTAATCTTTATAGAATGTGTAGTATACTATTTTACACACATCTATTTAGGGGTGGGTATTCATGTTTAACAATATCTTTCTTCCTTCAAATATGAGTATACTAACATGCATTTTAAAGTGTAATTTTAATATATTTCTAATATTTAACATTGGAAGACATTATTTATTAAGAAGTTTTGTTTTTCTATTAGTTTAAATTATATGTGAAAATATAAAAGTTTAAAGTTAGTGTATGAAAGATTAAGTGTACAAAATATGAAGTTAAAGTAACGAGAATAACCATTAAAGATGGATTTCATCACTAATAAATAAAGAAAAAAATATATAATAAAAGAAAGAATAAGGAGATAATATTGATTTCGTCATTAATAAATGAAAAAAAGATATAAAAGAGAAAAAATAAGAATATATATAGAGAAAAAGAAATAATAATAACATTTATGAAACGTTAACCAAACTTTAACATTAATTAATAATTCTGTAATTTAATATAAAATTTCTTAATTAATATTAGTAATCTATCCCATTGCCACCTTCTCACATCATGGGATAGAAGTAAATTCGTACAAAGTTTATAATATAACTTCATCTCGCATGTACAACTTCATCAAGTATTATTTTAATTTAAATTTCATTTCATATCATCTGAATTCAAACTACAAAGCATGTTATTCTTAAACTTTGTATATCATATAATTAAAAAAAATACCCTTAAATCTAATTAAATTTACATCAAATATTAAACAAACTAATCAATATTTTATAACATAAACAACAATTTCAAAAAGTTTACAAAATCACTTTACTTAAAATGTCTCCTTTACTCCCCAACTCTATCTATGTACAAATAAGTACTAGCCATACTTCAAACTGGGAAATAATAAGAACGAATACTGGGAAAGGGCATGCCTTTGTTTTGATAAAAGGTTATTTTGTTTAATGTTTGATTTTAATTAAAATGAAGCAACATAAGTAATGAGAAATTTATGAGAAATATATATTGTACTTGGTTTTATTAATGTTTGATTTTAATTCAAATGAAGCAACATTAAGTAATGAGAAATATATATTGTACTTAGTAATGAGAGGTATATATTGTATTTGGGTTTACTTGCAAAATCTAGTGATGAGAAGGATATATGGTAAGGTATTTTTGGTGATTAAAAAGAATAATTAATTTTTTTAAATAATTTTGTTGGGGTATTGCATGAAGTTACTAAAAAATTTTAAATGTAACTTAATATCTAGAAAAAAAATATAAAGCTGTTTGAAAAATATTTGTTCAAAAATGTATGAGCATAACCATTCAACTAATACATAGGCTAAGAGAAATGAACGTGTACACATTTTGACATTGGATTTAAGACGTTACAAAAAGGTTCTTGCTTGATCTTGTGGTGATTTCTCCACAAATCCTATGTGTCCACTATAGGAGATGTTTATTTTGAGAAGGACATTTCATTTAAAATTGGAATTATGGCATATATATAGGTAATCCTTATAGGTTATCTTATGATTATCCACCTTTAGTTATCTTATAAAAAGGAAACAACACAAAATAATGTCTAGTTATCTCATGGATTTTTGTTGCGTGGATATGATGGTGTTGAAATGGTTGATGAGAAAATGTTACAAACATATTGTTGGAAGCTTGATGTTTCTAACCCACACAAGGCCTGATATTGCTTATTCAATTTCGCTTGTTTCTAGGTATATGACAAAGCCATAAAAAATGCATATGAAGGCATGTAAAAGAATTCCAAGGTATGTGAAAGGCACTCTAAAATTTGGCATTCATTACTATACTTCTAATAATTTTGAGTTGGTCGGATTCATTGATTCTGATTGGGGAGGTAGTTTGGATGACCGAAAGTCTACATCATGAAATTGTTTTTCTTTTGGTTCTAGTTTGATCACTTGGAGTTGAAAGAAAAAAAAAGTATAGTTTCTCTTTCTTCTATAGAAGCAAAGTATGTTTAAATGACCTTAGCAAGTACATAAGAATTATGGCTTAGAAAAGTTCTGGAAGAAATTGAAGGAAAACAAATCCATCCTACATTGATTTTTTGGGATAATATGAGTGCCATCAAACTGGCCAAAAATCCAATACATCGTAAAAGGACAAAAAAATTTGACATGAAGTATCATTTTATTCTAGATTTAGTGCAAAAAAACGTATAATTGAAATACATCAACAGTTAAAAAACATCTTCACACGTATAATATCATATTGTTTGCCATAATTTGTTTGACATAGTTTGATGGCATCGATATTAATGACAACAATGACCATATATGTTTTTTCCCTACTATCTAAAAAAGGGCTTCTATTTATAATTATAGCATCTCCATTATCCACGTTAACACATATCCCCATAGGGAATTGTAGAATCTCAAATAACTTATGAGAAACACATTTGATAGTGTCCATAAAATACCTTAAAAGAAATTCACAAGTAACAATAATAAATAACTCATGTTTAATAAGCTTTCATCCTTCCTAAGAAATGCTCAAGATAAGTTTTCGTCCTTCCTAAGAAATGCTCAAGAGGTCTCTTGAGTAAAAGCTATGCCCCGAAGTATGTTACACAGATTGAGAAGATGCACAATTGAAGCAAAGGGCCCAACTTTAAAATGGGCCCTAAGAAAAAACAACTTTAATCATGTCAAGATACAATTATAATGTCAAAAGTAACTACCAAATTTATATTCTCACAAAATATTTTTTTTATATTCAGATTATTTGCAAAGTTTTAATCCCATAAGTTATATGTCTACTATTCAAGAACTCATATCGCTCTCGGTAAATGTCTATTTATATCTGAAAATCTAAGACCTAATTGATACATTTACATAATAAAATATTTTTTATCTAATTGAAGTGTGTAGCTAGTGAGCTTGTGGAGCATCTCATCACCAACAAAACACCAAGAGTATGGGTTCCATGGCTAAATCTCTGAATGCCACAAGGGCTCAACATGATGTATTGTCCACAAAATTCTATCCTCCCAAATCACAAAGAGATTGAAAGAGGCTACGTTCGAAATGGGATGCAAGTGCAAGCAATTCAATAAAAAAAAAATATGATCTCATCCACTTTATTTTTCAATTCAATATGATCTCATCCGCTCTATTTTTCAATTAAAAAGAAATATGATCTCATCCACTTTATTTTTCAATTCAATATGATCTCATCCACTCTATTTTTTAATTAAAAAAAAATTAACCACTTATTGTTCTTAATAGACATATCAAGAATATGAATAAACTTCCAAAACAATATTTCAAACACCATAATGACATACAACAATATCATATTATTTGTTGCAGTTTTTTGACATCGAGATTAAAGAAAATAGAGCCATGACAAAACTTAATTTTATTGTTGAGAAATAAGATACGCTGATATTTGGAGTATATATGACATACTAGCAACAATGACAATCAGTAATTTAATGAAGTTTGATATATGGTGGAAATTTAATGTTGAAGATTATATGCAGTAGAAAAAGATTAGTAATGACAATAGACGAAGGGTAGTACAGTTCTTCAACAAAACAAAACAAAAAAGTATAGTAGTAGATAAATGCCAACTTTTACAATTAAAAGAAAATATAGGGATAGAGTTGTAATAGTATATTTGTAAACTCCAAAATTTTCATTAAAAAAATTATATAAATAAATGAAGATGATAACTAATAATTATCGTAACTTATTCTAGTGTCTCAGTTTGGTAAGGTTTTTAACTCGGCTACTGCAAAAAATATAATATATAATAGCTTAATATTTAACCAAAATCTCAGTGTTTTCTTGATAGTGTTATTATAAAGTTCGCAAGTTATCGGATTTTTTTTGGAGCCATTAAGTCTTATTAATGTGGACAATCTCTTCTAAACTTATTTCCATTTAGAGTATAAATATAATTACGCTAATATTTATATCTAACTACATTTATCATTATTATTATTTTATATTTTAATAATAACAATCCCTAAAATAATAAATATAATGTTTAAATCTAAACATTAATACAAATATGATTTTTTATACCAAAAACATTATAATAAAACCCTTGTAAAAATATTAGCATGTTATATAAACTTACTGTAGTTTATCTTCTCCTTCGACCTACCTAGTTGGGTTAGGATAATTTCCATGGCATACATGTAATTAAATGGTATTCATATAATATTTTATAAATTTTGGGGAGTGTTCTAAGTTCACGATGGGGTCATGGCTTACCTAGCATTGTTACATGCAAATGACATTTTTCAAATTACAAGATTTATAAGTACATGCAAGTCTATAGGTGGATCGCAATGCCAACCCTATTGATCATAACCTCTCCCTTAATGAGGTCAACACTTATTCCAAGTCATGAAAGTGTTAGCACAGAAAAAACATTTAACATTGATCTACAGGGGATTCATCTTGTTGGCCAATATCTTATCATGTTTGAATGCATTAAAGGTGTGGAAATATGATTCAGAGCAATATCTAGGAGCTAAGGGAATCTTCACAACTCAAGAAATTCACAATCTATGCAGAAAAATAGTGAAAATAGAAAAATTAACACATAGGAATAGTGCCAATATCTAAATTTTGTGTTACTGTCCAACATGTAAATATGTCTGGAACATGTTTATAATACAATAGGAGAAAATTGTTATTCTTTGGAGTAAAATTGGATGCATACATGTGGCATGCTTAAATTGGACCTCAAACCCCCCTAGGTGGACCAATGATCTCCCAAACCACCCCAAACGGTCATGAATGGCCATGTTAGCATGGTTGAAGCATGGTAGGACATAAATGAGGGTAGGATATGTATGATGGAGTTCATGGGTGAGTGGCAATGGCTCTAGGAATCAATAAATGGTCCAATAGAGAAACAAACACCCCAATACCATGCATGGGCACCTCTAGTCATCCAGTTTCCATGTTTTAAGGAGTAGGAGCGCACCAAGTACTTAAAAGTCATAAATGAAGGTGCATGTGTCTCTATAATGATCAAATATGGGTGCATGGGTGCATTAATGAGTCCAAAACACCAAAATACCTTGCTTGACCAACATAACCAAGGTTTGGATCATATGACATAAGTACAAAACAAATGAAGATGTTTCCTTGGTATATATGACCATGGTACTATGTGGTATGATGCTCTAACACCCCCCCTTAAGCCTCACTTAGTGTAACCACATAAAAAATTGAGGCCTTGGAAACTAAGGTTCAAGTAACCTCTTACAAAACTGTATTTGTCCACATAACCAAGGTAAGGAGAAAAACCTAATGGGAACAAAACCTCCCCTAAAAAAATTAATATGGAGAAAAATATGAAAGTGAATATCATCAATCACCATGTGTCACCCACTCCAAGAAGTGATCTCAAATATGTCAATGTCTTCTCTGTGAAGCTCTTAGTGAAGATGTCAGCAGTTTGCTCTACAGATGGGCAATAAAATGATGTCATTTGCTCATGCACCAAGATCCTGATGTAGTGCATGTGTATCTCTATGTGCTTAGTCCTTTGTCTCTGTACTGGATCAGTGGAAATATTGATTTCACTATGATTATAACACCAAATGACATTGGGAGAAACAAATACAAATCCAAGCTCTTCAAGAATTCCTTGCAACCACACACATTTTGTAGCTGCATTCACTACTCCTATGTACTTGGCCTTAGCTGATGAAATGGATATATAGTGTGTTTTTTATTTATTTACCAATATATGGTAGCATGTGCAAGCATGAAGACATAACCTAAAGTGAATTTTATGTCAATGGAATATCCAACCCAATCAGAATCAGTAAATCCAACTAATTCTAGTGGAGAACTAGCAGCATAGTGTACCCCAAAGTGTTTGATTCCTTGCACAGACTGAAAGATCATTTTTGTAACCTTCCAATGATCGCATGAGGCTCCTGCATATATATTTCAACATCACCTACTGCATAATCCAAATCAAGTCGATATTTTGTGAGGTATAACAAGCTCCCAACTAGTTGTTTAAACAATGAGCTGTCCACCAATGGAGATGAGCCAAAATCATCTAGTTTCACTCCCGAAAGGAAGGGACACTTGGCTGCCTTAAACTCATCCATTTTGAACTTCAATAAAATGTATGCAACGTAGTTTGATTGGCTTACCTTCATCCCTGCATCATATTTCTCAATCTCCAAGCCAAAAAATTGTTTCAACAATCCAAGGCCAGTCATTGAAAACTCATTATGCAAAGCATTAGAGGAAATTTCAAGTCAAACTTGGCCTCCTAAGTAAAATTAATAAAATAATAGTTAAAATAATTAAATAACATTTATGAATTTTGGAGGAATAAAAGAAAAAACTACTTTTTTGTTCGTATTTTCGACATATCTCCCCGTGTTTTTACTCAAATTTCGATCGAGAGATCTCATTGGATGTGGAATTAAATTACGCATCTAATGAGTACCCACTCGGCATAATTTTGACGGACCCTGCTACCCCAAAAACAAGAAATACATGAAAAAATGTGATGATGATGTCATCATCATGTTTTTTCAGGTATTTCTTATTTTTGGGGTAGCGGGGCCCGTTAAAATTATTCCAAGTGGGTACTCGTTAGATGCATATTTTTATTCCTCATCCAACGAGATCTCTCGATCAAAATTTGAGTAAAACACAGGGAGATATGTCGAAAATAGGAACAAAAAAGTAGTTTTTTTAATGATACTTATCCCCAAATTTATATTAAAAAATTGTTTAATAGGTGCTCCCTTTTTGAATTTTAAAGAAATTTGATTGGATAATACATGATGACATGGAATTTGTATTATTTTTGGAAGGGCCATTTTAAATTGAAATTTCCTCTAATGAAGACTTAATTTTACCTATATCATCAATGAAACTTCCAATGATCAAAATATCATCAACATACATCAATATGACCTTCAATGAATCACCTATATGATGAAACTGTAAATTATGATCAAATTTGCATCTCTCAAATCCTAGTGAAAGGAGAAAGTTGTCCATCTTGGCATACCAAGCCCTGGGGGCTTACTTGAGGCCATAGACAGACTTCTTCAACTTACAAAAAAGAAGGATCATGAAGCAAACCTTCAACCTACTGCATATGAATCTCCTCATGAAGGTCACCATGAATAAAAACACTATTCACATACATGTGGTGAACCTCCCATGGCATAGATGCAATAATGGCTAAAACTAGCCTGATAGAATCCATCTTTGCAACCGGTGTGAATGTATTTGTATAGTACACTCCTTGGAATTGACATAATACTTTGGAAACCAACCTGGCCTTGTACTTTATATTAAAACCATATGCATCCACTTTGTTCATATATACCTACTTACATTGCACTAGTTTCCTCTCGGAAAGTAGAGGAACCAACTCCCATGTTTCATTGTCTTGCAAAGAATTGAACTCTTCTTGAATGGTTATTTTCCATATTGGGTCAAATGATTCTTCCTGATATGTATGAGGTTGATATCCAACCATCATAAAGCATCTCTTTGAAATATTTAATTCACAAGTGGAGAAAGCATTGTGAAATTGAGATCTAGTCTTCCTAGAGTCTAGTGGATCTCCAGCAAGATCTCCATCTGTCTGTATGGTTTTCTCATCCCACTTTGGAATTATGAGTGATTCATGATATGAATTCATGTCATCAACATCATATTCAATATCAGAATCAGAAAATCATATAAATAACCATCCGTTACATCATCACAGAGTGGAGGATGTGAGCAATTCTCGTGGACTAGTTCGATCTCTTGCATGGGCTCTTGTTCAAACTATAAACTCCTTTCAATGAATGTTTTATTAGATGAGGGATCAAATATCTTGTATCCCTTTTCATATTCATCATATCCAACCATAATGGACTCCTATATTTGATGTTGCAAGGCCTTTCACTTCTCGGGAGGAATTCTGGCCCAAGCCTTGTAGCCAAAGACCCTCAAATGAGAAACATTAGGCTTGTGACCACTCCAAGCCTCAAATGGAGTTTTTCATTCCAATGTTTTGTGTAGAGATTTGTTCTGAACATGCGTAGCAAAATTTATGGCTTCATTCAATATATTAGGTGACAAATCCTTGGCCTCCATGCATGTTGGCATCTCTTTTAGAGCTCTATTCTTATGCTTTGCAACACCATTTTATTGTGGTGTGTAGGTCACATAATACTACATCTAAATTCCACTTTCATGACATAGCTATTGTAAGTTATTGATTACATAATCCTTTCCATTATCAGTCCTAAGAACCTTGATTTTATTCCCACTCATTTTCTCAAATAAATCTTTGAATACTTTGAAAGTATCAAAAACTTCAGAATTTTACATGAGAAAATACACCCAACAATACCTTGAGAAATCATCTATGAAATTCAACACATACCTTGAATTCCCATATGACGACATGGGAAGAGGCATGATCATATCTGAATGGATCATATCAAGCACTTGGACATCCCTCCTTGCCTTTCCTTTGTCATATTCATGCTCAGCATGTTTCCCCACTATGTAACCCTTAGATGTGCCTTTGGAAAACTTGATACTTGGAAGCCCTTCAACCATGTTTTATTTTCTTAGTGCTTGAAGATACCTATAGTCGAGGTGTCCAAAAATCTCATGTCATATTTTGTTGGTCTCATTGGCATGTGACAGGAGCACATTCCCTTGGCAGTAAGGAAGGAAGTGAGGGAACTTATACATTCTCGAATCATGGTCAGCAAAATCCACTGCAACAACTTGGCCTATAGGAATTTTTGAAATATCCACATCATTTTGAGTAAATGTTACTCTCTTGTTTGTACCTCTGTCTATCATTTAATAGAAATAGAGTAGGTTCGCTGCAAGATCACGCACATGGGTGTATCCATGGAGCTCAGTTACACTTTTTGGCAAGGCGCTTTCGAAAAAAACACAAAAGAATACCTTGATTGAGCAATTTTTAAACCATTGATTGAGGTCATAACACCTCGATCAAGGGTTTAACAAGCGCTCGATCAAGTTTTTCTTAAACCCTCGATTGAGGGTTTATAAAAACCTCGATCTAGGTTTTAAGAAAACCTTGATTTAGGTTTTAAGACCTCAATCTAGGTTTTAAGAAAACCTCAATCTAGGTTTTAAGAAAACCTCAATCTAGGTTTTAAGACCTCGATCTAGGTTTTAAGAAAAGCTTGATCAAGGTTTTAAGACCTCTATCGAGGTCCTTGTGCAAAAAAAATTATAAAAAGAGGTTTTAGCAGAAGATCGATCGAGGGAGGGTCTAATAAACCCTCATTTGAGATACTATTAAAACCTCAGTCAAGGGATTTGAATACCTTGATTGAGATACATACCTGGATAGAGGGCCTTAAAAACAAATAATTATCCATCTTACAGGAAAATCAATATTTCTATGTGTCTTCCAATGGTATAAACCCTGCCATTCATGGTACATAACTGAGCAGATTTTATACCGTTAGATTCATCACCAAATCCTTTAACCACTGAGGAGGATGAGCTACTGCACTAGGATAAGGCTCAACTTTCATCATAATCATCATCATCATAGTCATCCTCATCATCATCATCATCATAGTCATCATCCTCGTCATCATCACCATCATTGTTCATCATCATCGTCATCATCGTCACCTTCATCATCATCATCATCATCATCATCATCATCATCATCCTCATCATCACCATCCTCCTCCTCCTCCTCATCGTCATCGTCATCCTCATCCTCATCATCATAGTCATCATCCTCCTCATCTTCATCTTCATCATCATCATCATCCTCATCCCCATCATCACCATCATAGTCATCATCATTGTCATCATCATCATCATCATCATTATCATCACCATCATAGTCATCATCATCCTCATCATCGCAATCATCATCATCATAGTCATACTAATCGTGATCATCATCATCATCATCATTGCCATCATCATCATTGCCATCATCATCATCGTCGTCGTCATCATCAACGTCACCATTATCATCGTCATCATAGTCATCATCATCGTCGTCATCATTTTTCATCGTCATGGTCATCATCATCATCATTGCCATCACCAGCATCATCATTCTCCTCATCGTAATCACCATCATCATCATCATAATCTTTGTCATCATAGTCATAGTCGTCGTGATCATCATCATCGTCATCATCATCGTCGTCATCATCATCATCATCATCATCACCATCATTGTTCATCATCATTGTCATCGCCATCATCATCGTCGTCGTCATTGTCATCCTAATCATCATCATCATATTCATCATCCTCGTCATCATCATTGGCATCCTCCTCCTCCTCATCATCATTCCATTGCAAATGCTTTAAAATAAAATCAAAGAAAAGTTTCAACTAAACCTATCATCATCCTCATCATCATCATCATTGTTCCTCATCATCATCATCATCATCATCATCATCATCATCACCCTCATCATCATCATAATCATCATCACCATCAATGTTAATCATCATTATCATCATCATCATCATCATCATCATCGTCATCCTCATCCTCATCCTCATCATCATCATCATCATAGTCATTATCCTCATCATCATCCTTATCATCATCATCACTATCATCATCATCATCATCACTGTCATTGTTCATCGTCATAGTCGTCATCATCCTCATCATCATCATTGTCGTCGTCATCAACATCATCATCCTCATCATCGTAATCATCATTGTAATCATCGTCATCATAGTCATAGTCATAGTTATCATCATCATCATCATCATCCTCATCATCATCACCATCATTGTGATAGTCATCATCCTCATCATCATCATTGTCATCATCCTTATCATCGTTATCACCATCATCATCATCATCATCCTTATCATCGTCATCACCATAATCATCATCATCATCATTGTTCCTCATCATCATCATCATCCTCATCATCCTTATCATCATCATCATCATCATCACCATCATTGTTCATCATCATAGTCATCATCATCCTCATCATCATCATCATCATCATCCTCATCAACATCATCATCTGCGTCATCATAATCATCATAATCATCGTCACCATAGTCATAGTCATCGTGATCATCATCATCATGATCATCCTCATCACCATCATTTTTCATCATCATCGTCATCGCCATCATCATCATCATCATCATCATCATCCTCATCATCATCATCATCATAGTCATCATCATCATCATCATCATTGTCATCATCCTCATCATCATCATCGTCATCATTCCATTGCAAATGCTTGAAAATAAAATCAAAGCAAAGTTTCAAATAAACCTATCATCATCATCATTTGTCCTCATCATCGTCATTGTCATCATCATTATTCATTGTCATTGTCATTGTCATCATCATCATCGTCATCACCATCCTCATCCTCATCCTCATCATCATCATAGTCATCATCCTCATCATCATCATTGTCATCATCCTTATCATCATCATCACCATCATCGTTCATCATCACTGTCATCGTCATCATCGGCATCATCATCATCCTCATCATCATCATCATAGCCATCATTCTCATCCTCATCATCATCATAGTCATCATCCTCATCATCATCGTTGTCATCCTCATCATCATCATCATCATCGTCATGGTCATCATCATCATTCCATTGAAAATGCTTGAAAATAAAATCAAAACAAAGTTTCAACTAAACCTATCATCATCAACAACATTGTTCCTTGTCATCATCGTCAACATCATCATCCTCATCATCATCGTCATCATCATCCTCACCATTGTCATCGTCATCGTCATCGTCATCGTCATCATCGTCATCCTCATCCTCCTCATCATCATCATAGTCATCATCCTCATCATCATCATTGTCATCATCCTCATCATCATCATCACCATCATTGTTCATCATCATTGTCATCGTCGTCATCATCATCATCATCATCATCCTCATCATCATCCTGATAGTCATCCTCCTCATCATCATCATCGATGTTCATCATCATCATCATCGTTCCATTGAAAATGCTTGAAAATAAAATCAAAGCAATGTTTCAACTAAACCTATTATCATTATCATCATCATCATCATTGTTCCTCATCATCATCATCATCATCATCATCCTCATCTTCATTATCATCATCATCATCATCATTATCACCATCGTCATCATCATCATCATCATCATCATCCTCATCCTCATCATCATCATCATCATCATAGTCATCATCCTCATCATCATCATTGTCATCATCCTCATCGTCGTCATCACCATCATTGTTCATGGTCATCATCATGGTCATCATCATCTTCATCATCATCGTCATCATCATCCTCATCATCATCATCATAGTCATCCTCCTCCTCCTCCTCATCATCATCATAGTAATCATCCTCATCATCATCATAATTGTCATCATCATCATCATCATCATCATCATAGTCATCCTGATACTCATCATCGTAATCATCATCATACTCATTGTCATCATATTCATACTATTCGTGATCATCATCATCATCATCATCATCATCATCATCGTCATCGTCGTCGTCATCATCATCATCATCATCATCATCATCATCATCTTAGTCATCATCATCGTCATGGTCATCACCATCATCATCGTCATGGTCATCACCATCATCATCGTCATCATCAACATCATCATCCTCATCATCATAATCATCATCATCATCACCATCATTGTTCATCGTCATCATCATCATCATTACCATCATTGTTCATCATCATCGTCATCACCATCATCATCATCATCATCATCATCATAGTCCTCATCCTCATCATCATCATCATCATTGCTCATCATCATCATTCCATTGCAAATGCTTGAAAATAAAATCCAAACAAAGTTTTAACTTAATAGATGCGCACACACGTATTTAACGCGTACACACTTAGAAGCGTGACCGCACTTCTAGTGTGTGCATGTTACGTTTTAAACTACATGCACCTGTGATTTAAATTTAGAATTTAGCGGGCACCTTTTTTTCCAACCTACGTGGTGGATGACTTAGCTGCTTTGGTTTTAGGTTTGGGTTGCCCAACCAAGTGGTTTGGACTGTCTTATGACATAAAACATGTTTTGTACCACTTCTCCTATTTTGTGTATGATTTTTCATATGCCACGCGTGTCCACTGCTAATGAAAATTCACACACTTGTGTAACTCTGTCTGTAGATTCTGAATATGTAATTTCTATTTAAATCTATTATTTTTTTTCTATTTTTTATTTAATTTTGAATGTACTATGGTCAATCTAACACAAAAGGTAGGCTATTTGCTTCAGCTATAACTTTTGATTGGCTTGCCTATTTAGAAAATGGAAAAGAACCTGCACAAGAAGACACAAATACCTACATCCTAAAAAAAAAACATCATTCATTGACTATGTTAAGACCAAGATGTCGTGGACCAACGCTCGACCTTGTCATTTTAGGGCGTCGCTGACTTCCTTAATTTAAAAAATATATATATAAATGAATAAATATCGAAAATTAATGTTGCACTAGACACACATGTTATCTACAACTCTATATAATTATTTTCACAAAATTCCACCATTTGCATACCAAACGAGTGGACCAACGCAAACATATTCATTATTTTTTAGGAAAAAAATAACATACCAACCTTAGAATAACCTCATTTTTTAGGATTTATACTTTTTTTTTAACAGAAACTATAAAAGGTTTTAATAAAACAAGTTGTGCACAGCCATTCAGTACAGATAGGATAGCATAACAAAGTGTTCAGGAAGATAAAAATTGCTGCACGTAAAGCAAATCAGCATTTTCAAAACAACTAGTGCCTCGGGTAGTGTATACCCTTATAAACTGTTTACATAGCAAAAGACAGTAAAACATTTAACCATAATTAAAAGAAAACTGATTAAGGATTGCCTCTGAATTTCCTAAGTTGAACTACAGACTCTTCCTCCATTGGGTGCTCGACTGTTGCAATGGTTTCGTTCACCTTGCTTCCCTGGTTCATGTTGATCAGAAGTTGAAGATCTTCCTGGATCCTGTCAACTTTGCCCATTATCTCCCTGAGGTTGCTCTCATTGTCATCAATCCTTGCATCGTGATTGCTGATTTGCAGAGAGGTGTAGCTCATCGTTTCCCCCATGCTCTTAATCTCCTGCACGATTTCTTTGTTGTCCATTATGCCAATTGCTATCATCTCGTAAAGTCGCCTAAGGTTCTTTTTTACTTCCATTATACCTGCATTATCACTTTCCTGGGACATTCTTCCTATTCCTGGAGAGATATCTATACGAGCAAAAGTAGAGTGCAAGGCACGAATAGAGCCTGCAAGAACACAAGCCTAGTTCTCGGCCGAGAGGCCACTTGGAATGTAACTGAGTACTTTGAGCTCCTGCTACAGGAAGGAACCTTCTTTACTTTGCCTCTCTTTACAGACCAAGGTGCCCACCTTCCTTCCTTCCACCCTGTACAATGGCAACCCAAGACCGTGCTTCTCTCCAAATTGACAGAATGTGCTTCAGGTGTAAGAATTGAGCCAGAGCCGAGGTTTGAATACCACAACGAGGAACTGGAGAGGGAGCTACAGGAGCAAGTGGAGAAGGCTGCGAGGGCAAGCCTTTCCTTCACAAAGGATCGGGTGAGAGGGAGAGCTTCCCACGGGATATCCTGCAGCCACCCTTCACCTACGCCTGCAATTACATTCAAAAGAATTCGCTCCGGAGGGACCTCATGATAAACAGAGCCGAGTGAGGTAGAAAAATGAGCTTGCATTCTGCTGCAAGGAGAAGACATACCGCGATGGTCGAAAAGACTTGGAGTGTGTGAGAAGGAGGGGCATTTAGCCCATGACCGATGAGCCATTAAGCCTACGATATCCGAGAGAGGGAATGGGCAGAGGTTAGACCACACGGCGGGGGAAAGAAAGAAGGCAGGACAACGAATTAAATGGTAGGAACCATCGGGAAGCAGCGTGGAATGGAGGCCAGCTGTTGGGAGGTGACGCAAGGCGGTGGGAGAAGGGTAATGTGGAGGGATTAGGGTAATGGGAATTTGATGGAAGAGGGGTTGAGGAGTGAGGGGAAAGGAGGGAAAAGGGGAAGGGAAGAAGGAAGGGGGAGGGGTGGAGAGATAAGGTGGTAGAGGAGGGGAGCCTTTAGAACTTCTTTTGAAAAGAGGGGAATTTAGAAAAAACAATGAGATAAACCTCATAACATGTAAGCGAAAGGGAAGCTTTCGACAAAGCATTAAGGAATGAATTTGGAGATAGGAGTGTTTCCGTTCTGGCTGTAATGGCCTTGTGGAAGGGAGGCCCCCACGTTAGCCAAAGCGTCCGCTACAGAATTATTGTGACGAAGGATGTGGAATGTCTCATAGGATTTAGACATGAGAGGCTTGGCTTTTTCAAACAGGCGGCGACAATTGACTGATCCAGAGGGGTATCCGTTGATCAGTTTGAAGATGACATGTCGAGAGTCTCCGAATATCATTACCTTACGGAGTTTTTTAGTGTTTATGAGATGTAGACCCTGTAGAAGTGCCAGCCACTCAGCCTCATTATTTGTTCTAGTTCCTAGACCCCAAGCGAAGGTTTGTTCTACATGTCCTCTGGGATCCAGGAGGATCCCCCCCGCACCTGCCACCCCTGGATTTATACTTAGTTTCCATAAATAAAAGTTATATATTCAGGAAGGTAATCTGATTGTCCACGTTTCATATTCTTACGCCATATTCCAAAAATTTGTGTAGGTACCTCTAATATTGATTTTTGACGTTCATATTTTTGTTTTTCCAGAAGTCCATTGCAACGAACGCATCATAAGTGACCAACATTAGCTTGCACTAGCCCCGTACTCATATAAGACTTCAAATACCTCAATTCCTATAATGTGGACATTATGAAGCACTTATCCCCTTGTTAATTATGCATAGGATTGTCTTAAGTCATTTTGCAGTCAATTGTTGCACGCCTCTCCTATGATGCAAATTTCCCAAATCTATAGAATCTTAGTCATCAAGATAAATGATTTGTGTTGAAATATTATTTTCTATGTGGAAGCAAATGAATGAAGTCACTATTACATGTGGTTTTATCTTTTTATAGAGGAAGTGCCATTAGTTATGGCATTTCAAGGATGTTCCTACAAGTATATTTATATGTTTTAATCACCTATTCTAGTGGTTAGATATTTTTCATGAAATGATATTTAAATAGTCCATTTTGCATTTGGTAGCTCTACAATAACATGTAGTTACTGTTAACACCTCTATTTGACCAAGGAGAATGAAACCATGGTGGAGAAAAAATAATGTTTTTCGAGCACTTTGGTCAAAGGATATAGTATATGAGTATGATGAGGGTCTAAATGTCGATCAGGTTGCCAAAGATCCTAGGCCGCAAGGATGGAAAGAAGAAAATCAGTGGCTAATACTCCTTCCGCCCTTCAAAACATGCGAGGAGGATAAGAGAAGTTCGAGCCTTTAACCCGCTGCACAGATCAAAGGTTGTGAAGTGGTCCCAAGCAGATCCACGGTTCACGATAGATCCGCCCTGTGAAAGCACGTGTCAGTTAAGGGAAGGGAGGCTGGCGGAATCATGAATAATCCACTCGATCCGACGGTGGGGGACAGAATCGCATCACATCAATGGATGTGATTGATTCCGTAAACCAGAAGCCGCGCGGCAGATAAGCTCAAGGTGTCCGGCGGAATGGGTATGTAGTGGTTAATCCGACGACCGAAGATCAGACGTAGAATAGATCGACGGCCATTATGGAATCTGCGGAGTGAAATCGCACGAGGGATAAGCCCCAAGGAATCCAGCGGAATGGGTACGTGTCGGATAATCGGACGGCCGAGGATCAGCAGTGGAGTGGATCGACGGCTATTACGGATTTCGAAGGTTGAACTTGCACGACGGATAGCCCCGAATTGCCCAGTGGAATTGGGTACGTGGATGATGATCCGACGGTGCGCGATTAAAGATATATCGCATCAACGGTTAGGAGCAATTCCGCTGATCAAACTTGCTCGACGGATAAAGCGAAGGAGCCCAGCGGAATTCGGTGGGCGCCACATGATCCAACGACCCTCCTGTAAAGATGTATCAGATCGATGGATGAGGGTGAGTCTGGGACTCAGAGTTGCACGATGGTTAAAGTTGGAAGGCCCAACGGAATGTGGGACGTGGCATTTGATCCAACGATGAAGGATGAAGGCACATTACATCTACGGTCATGAGCGATTCCGGGATGGAGACTTGCACGGAGTTTATCGCCCAGGCGCCCGACGGGAACGGATACGTGGCGCGCGATCCGAGGACCAGAAGTTTGCGAAGGATCAGATTAACGGTGGGTAATGGATCCGGAGAAGAAAGATACGCGGTGGATAGTAAGTGGTAGTTGCGGAGAATAAATGATCTTCCATGTGGCGAATGATGATAGGCTCCGGGAATAAAAAAGGCTTATAAAAGCGAAGGGTTGACCTCTATCATTGTTATTTTATTCGCTCGGGACCAGTGAAAAGGACCGGCCTGTCTGGAAGCTTCCATCTGTCAGTTTTCGGCTCCTATTCAGCAAGTGCAGACACGCTTCGAGCACGCGCCGCCACAGTAAACCAAGTAACACTGAAGCCCAGTACTTCTGTAATTCCTCCTACAAGTTACCAGTGTGAAATTCAGTAATGGACCGGAGAAAAGAGGTTCAGGTGTTGTGTCAAGTTGTAGACGATAAGGAAGAGTTCCTAGTTGATAGAGATAGGAATGTCTGCGACCCCTTCCTCTCTGTGGGAAGCGTGTTTGACAGTAAAGAAAGGTTGTGGTATCACCACTCGCAGGGGAACGATGTGCTGAATGTGTGCAGGTCTTTCCTGTACTATTTCGCCATTGAGAAAACCCTCCACTTTCCAGAATTCACAGAATGGTGTGCCTTAAATTATTCTCCGTCTCAAAGAGTTATTGTTAGTCGGTCTGCGTCCAAAACATTATGTAGAGTCGACGCTGTGGTCATTCGAGAAGTCCTTAGTTTGCCGAAAAATTACCCAGACAGCCGTGAAGTTATAAATGAGTCAATCCTAGTCGAGTTGTATAAGAAGTCCGAAGCCAAAACCCGCTGTAAGTTCTTGTCGAGCTTGTTAAAAGATGGTCAGTCTGTAGATGGTGTATCCATACCCTACCCTGTGCATATGTTCAAGAGTGAAGTTCAATTGGTCATTTCTTTGGTATGTCAAGTACTACGTCTAGATGAGGATTGTCATGTGGGCGAGGTCATTCTCGGATTTTTGTTGAGAATGAATTCCTCCGTTTCTGAGTCCCATTCAACCCCGGTTTTTAGTTTAGACGAATACCTGGCAGAGTCAATTCACCTTCAGCTAAGCGAGTTCCCCAAGGTCCGGTTTTTCAGGTTCCAGACTTATTTGCTTAATATGCTACTGTGTTCTAATGTCTCAAAGTTGAAGTTCCAGAGTACCCTATGTTCCCCTGATTTACCTAATCAAATCAGCATGATCGAATTTGCCAATTCGATCATGTCTGAGATATACAAAATGTTGTTCAATGAAGAATTACCCCGGGTCCTAGATGAAATGAGAAGCTTGATGCAGTCTTCGCCAGAAGAGCGGGTTGGAGATTGGTTTTTGTACAGAGATCATACCTTGTTGAGAATATATGGCTTCACAGGTCATCCTTATAGGCTACCTTCCTTTTTGACCCCTAGAATATTCGCATTGGAGTTCATGCGACAAATATTGTTGTCCAAAGAGGAACATTTTTGTGCCTTCAAGAAATCTTCGAACATCAAATTTCCGGTTAAGGTTGGCACCTTCATTTTTAAAAGCAAGGGTGCCTTGGTTTTTATAGAAAAGTTGTTGGAAAATATGGAGTTCATTAAAGAGTCAAGTGTGAATTACAATCCCCACCAAGTAATTTCATTGAGAAAACAAGCTAACAGGAATAAACCCTTTGAGCATCAAGCTGTTGAGGGGTTAGCTGAGATGGCTAATTTACTGCATTTTACTGATGAGACCAAGTCTGATGAGGAGACACATCCTGCACTTGGTACAGAAATCCAAATATCCGAAGGTGTCAGTGGTGCAGTCAAGAGGATTTTGTCCGATGCTGACAGTATGGAAGTAGATGACGAGGCTTCCCGTAAAAAGGCAAAGCTACTCGAGGGTAGCGAGATCGTAGATGATGAGGTTTTGTGTGTGTTC
>LPNX010705264.1:1310-15297 GCA_001517045.1 Pseudotsuga menziesii | reverse complement strand
TGATGTGAGGATATTTAGTATATAGTTGTAATCTTAATGCCATGCTTATTCAATTATGAAGTTAATCCTCATGCAAGGGTTAACATCCTTTCTTAATGTTGTAATGCACACAAGCACAACTTGATTGTAGAACATGGAAATAGAGTAGTTACATGGTCCCTTAAGTATTGTGACTTGTTTTGTGAGTATATCTTACTTGTTTTTTCTTTATAACATTGGTCCATCTAGTTGTATTGATACGGCCTGGTGGAGTGGATCATAAACCAATTCACTAGGAGATTTCATAAGCTACATGTGGTTGGGAAGAGGATTAAGATATTCCTCTATTGGAAGCTTCAAAAAGAAGAGTAAATTGAATGGATCACACCTAAGTAAATTGAATGGGAAAGTTGTTACTAACTTAAATCAACTTAAAAATTTTAAAGACCAATTATATTTAATGTCAATTAAATTTATATGTTTATTCAATTTCCCCTTCGATATTATATTGCACCTTTTCGAGCAATTGCTAGTAGTAGATTTAATGTGGATTTCTATCCTTCTTTATTTCGCCTCCTTCTAGGTTACAAGTGTATTCCTCAATGGCAATTCTCGTGCGTCAATATTAAAATATTTCAAGGTCTTATTAAAAATATATTATCGATGGAGCATACTTACAAAACATATGTTAATATAAAGTGATTATACATATGGTCCATTATGAAGAAATGAAACCTCAACCATAAGGAAGGGGATCCTTCTCATGAATATTATATGATTAATTACAAAAACCATTACACATACATAAAATTATATAAAACACAAATATGGCGGCAAAACCTCACCATGTCTCTAAGTTCTATAATAGATTTTTAAATGAGAGAGAACCTCAAAGAGTTTAGTATAATGGTAGAAGTGGGAACAAAAGAATAAGAAAAAAGAAACTTATGTGGCAGTCACCTATCCTTTATAATTCTAATTCAATTCTTATATAAAAGCAAGCATAGGGCTCATACGGATGTCATGTAATATTTAAAAAAGGTTAATGTTTGAATTTTGAAGTGGTACATGTTGAAATATCAAAGGGATAAGTATGCACACATGTAAACTTTATATAAGGTGGAGGGTGTTTTAATAGAAGTAGTGGCTTTCAATAGGGTACATGTCGTTCATATGTTACATCATTTAGGATAAGCATCGTGTAGACATGGTCTTAAGAGTAGTGGGATACACGTGTTTCAAAAGAAATATAGGTTAGCATAGGAGGGGGATTTAGGTGAGGTTCATTTATTTATGTGATTTTTTATCAAACATGTGGCATTTTTTCATTCGACATAGGGACGACAAAAAAGACACTGTGTTTTCAAAGTGCAATTCGGGAAAAAAATGCCTATTGACATAAATATATTCAAATTAATTAAAGACTATATAGATTTTAATCATGGTAATTTAATATTCATTCCTCTATACGTTTATGGTTAGCTCTTCTCCAACTCGAGGGGGTATTCCTTATAAAGGACTGATAGGTTATGGCAGTGAGGGTAAAAAGGTGATTTTAAAAAGATAGCCTAGTAACATTTTAAGTCTTCGTAGTATAGTTTTAATGGGTGATTGGAGGACTTTAAAGACCAGTGTCAATCCTAGGACATATGGAGTCGATGAATGGTTCCCCCCTAGGCCTTGCTTAAAAGTGCTTGACGAAACCCCTTGATGAAACCATGGCAAGGTATCCATATAAGCAATTGATTCACTTAGATATTTTTTATCAAGGGAAGCTATGATGTAAGCATACACTTCCTACCCTCACTTGTTTTACACCCCAACCAAGTGATAAGACAAATACCACTCCTTACACAACCCTTCTTACGAACAAGCAAGATGTATTCACAATGACAAAAAATAACCAAGATACTCACTTAAAATCAAGAAATTCCATGCCAATAGAAGAAAAAATCTTAAAGTGTCATATACTATATAAAAATCACATATATAAATGATGCTTCAAAAATCAAAGAGATCTCACGATCCAACTATACAAATAGATGAAAAGGCCAACCCTTATATAAGTTGCAGCCTTAGCTCATTTATACTAAAATATTATTATTTCCTAAATATAACTTAGAATAAAGAGAATAACATCTAACCTTACTAATCCTTTTAACTTTTTTTATAAAAAACTCAAATACAAATACATAATTTACTTGGTTAACACAGTGGCTTAGTAACAAACGCTGCCTCAAAGTATTTAACTTCATATTATAACAAATAGTACACCACCTTCCTAACCACAACACCCAAAAATGATGAGTAATACTTTATTTGATATAATAAAATATTAAAACCATGAATATATTTTGTTTACCTTTTTCAACCAACTCATAAAGGAACAAAAGGGGTCAATTCCATAATGTAACATCTAAGAGAGGTCGTTCCTCAAAAACACTTTAGTCCAAAGCCAAGACTTATCAAAAGTGAACGAATTCCTATGCTACGGTGGGGCCAACTTCGACACGTTGAGATCAATAATCGTCATAAATATTTCATTTCTCCATAAGAGATCCCAAAAATGCAATATTCCTCCCCCCAAAGCAAAAGACGTCCAAGATCGATCCAACTTCGGCTTACCCATGGATTAAATGGATAGGTGGATGCTCCAAGATTGACTTGGCTCATATCCAAATCAGCTCACAAAAAAAGAAACAAATAGCTCAATGAATTTATTAATGCAAAGAATCTATTCAAGCATCGGCGAGTAAAGAGATATGATTGCCAAGTAAAATGCGATTGCTCCATAAATCGACGCTAGTGAATTGGATTGATATCCTTAGTCTCAGATATAAACCAAATTAGTAGAAGCGAAACAAGAAAGAAGGATCTCCATCGACCATATGTGCAAATGGAACCGAGTGCTAATACTCTCCTTCGGAATTTGAATGACCAATCTCCAATGATATAAAACAATTTAAGTGACCTCATTTATGAATGAAATAATACTATTCAAATAGAAACGTGCCCCCTTCAAAACTAACTGTCAGCGATACCAACGACAATTTGCTGGCTGATTTATGAAATGTTACTGACCAGAATGTTTGCAATTATGATGAGTAGATCAAACATGTTTTTCTTTTCATTTTGAGCTATGATTTGTGTAGGATTATACATGCCAAGGCACAATGGATCTGGGTTGTACAACAACCTTCCTTACTCTTCATTTTTTAGAAGTGACATACAAGAAAAAAGGGTTCGTTGGTTCGTTGTTTTGGAATTATCAATGTGTTTGCTTATAAAATTTAGAAAAGGTAATAACCCCCTCGCTACTAACCTTATACTTGTATTTACTTCCATGATCCAACCCAAACTGGTTCTTAGTCATGGTTGAAGTTATGCTCAAATCTTGAAGGTAACTCTGTTCTTTGATAAAGATTCTACTTACCCACTTAATCTGGAAAGAGTGCCTTCTCATATTGGAGTGTTGCCGATTAAATCACTTCATATATTGATTAGTGCAGAAATCGTTGGAAATACTTACAAATCTGAAAAAGCTAACTCCTATAGGTGACTCTGTCCTCTATTCTGAATATGCTGAAATTTGTGTGCTTCTATTTGTATGACTTTTGCTGCAAACATATTCTGATAGAAAACTACCAATTTATCTCGTAGATTGTGGAGTTCAGTCTTACAGTTGAGGAAATTCCAAGCATTGCCCACATTAAGAATTACAGTTATCAAACAGTTTTGTATTAAAGTTTCAAATTTAAGAAAGTTCGGACATGGTAATGGCCTGCATGGAAAATCAAATAAAAAAGGAAACATTAAATCAATAAAAAATCATTTCATCTGTTTAAATATATGAATCACGGATAGACGAGTCCATGGAAGACCAATTTAATCGTCACCTTTTTACTAGACTATCCATTACAGGATTGATAACCATCATTACAATTACTAGTAAAATGTAATATCAATCCACTAAGAAAGGTGGACAATGAAGAGATATATATTGCTAGTTGTTGTGGATAGGCATTACATTTTACAACAAAGAATAGGACATAGTGCACAAGCACACAGTTATTTTCTTGTATGATTTATTGTGAATGCCACAGTTGCTGTATAAGAATTACAGTACCTCTTCTTACTGCCAGGTATCTTTTATTACAATCTACATGCGGACCTAAAAAATGATTTTCTTGGAGAGTGATTGCAGAACTCTATCCTAGAATTGATTGCATACTAATAAATTAGCCATTTGGAGAGATCGACCTAGTGCTCTCAGAGTTTTGTGTTACTTGAATGGAGCTTTTAATCTGCTTTATTGCATGCCTTGAAGCAAAGAGATCATCTCCAACTTGACCCCATGGAATCTTTGGCAGTTCAGTAACATCTGACGGTGTTCCTCTTGAAGCCATTTGGAGAGGTCAAGACCATGATGTCCTCAAGTTTTTTGTTACTTTAATGGAGCTTTGAATCTGTTTTTTGCATGCCTTAAAGCAATGAGTACATCTCCAACTTGACCCCTTGGCATCTTTGGCAATTCAGTAACATCCGATGGTGTTCCTTTTGAAGCCCACTGCTTAGAGACCAAAGGAGAAAATTCATAGTTTGAATACGCTTTGATGTGTATTGTGATTCCATTATAATTGGACACATTATTAGGACCAACTTCTGATTGCAAATGCAAGTAGTTATGGCAGTTCCTTTGTGGTAATGACTCTCCCCTTTTTAGTGGAATATCCATTCTCTGGTAAACTCTGGATTTTGGAATTTGACACTTCAAAAGATAAGGGGTGTTTTGAGAGCTTTGCATGTCATGGTGCCAGGGCATAAGTCCATCTGATCCTGAAACTCTAGGTAATTCCATTGGGTCTGCTTAATTGTGGTAATAGCTTCTTCTAACTTGCATTACCTTTTCATGATTACAGTATAATCTCTCATGATTTGTAGTTGTGTCTGCTAAGCAATGCATTTTTAAGTGAAATTCCTCAGAAGAAACATCAGACTGCAACACAGGCAAACTTTTACACTGCAGATTTTTTGTTATGTCTACTTTGACATTTCCTAAAGGAACTTGCAAATTTGATATTTGTCTGTGACTAGAACTGTTATGCATTGTATTTTCGAGGAGCATATCCATGGCTGGTTCCTCTTTCCCATCAAAAAACCTATCATGTAAATCTGAACTTTGACACATGCACAAATTACAACGTATATCACCGCAAAAAGTGCCATGCCCGTATCCATTTTCATACTTCTTGCATGGAGCAGATGCCCTTTCAATGTGGCACCTAGAACTGACACCAGAACAATTATCAAAGAAGCTTTTATCTTCTTTGAACACATCAAATATGTTAGATCCTTCACAAGGAACTTCCGTTTGAAAATTGGGGCTCTTGCTGTTTCTCTCATCTATGTTTTTATGCACACAAGTGCCCAATGCTAACAACTTTGAACATTTATTACTAACCTGAGAAGTGCATTTCTCACATTTATATAACCTGTTCTTATTTGTGCCAAGAATTTCATCCACCAATTCATGAAGCTTCATCCTCAGAAATTCCTTTTGGTCTTGATCTTCCAGTGATGCGACTCCATTTCCAATTTGATTACAAATTTCACCAAACTTCTCTTCAAGTTTTACCCTGCCATATTACATAAGCAAGTTATTCGATTTAAGGCCCCTAAGCATTCAATCCTTTCATGTAATTTTAACTCATATTATCAGCTTCTTTTCATCAGCTCTTCCTAGCAATAATAAAAGTTCAAAATAATAAAATATACACAATCACCCATACATTGTCACATTGACAAATCTAGAGCTTCTATCATATGAAACGATGCAAATCAATCTAGAGACTACCAAATATCCTAGTAAGTATACAGTTCAGACAGTAAACAATCTTTGCCATACTGAATTAAAATTTCTTCTGAATAATGCTTTTAAAGTAAAATATTAGTTGTCTCCTACATAGTAGCATAGATCCTGACATATATGTTGCATTAAGGTGTTCACAACTTTTGACCTGCTATCTCTATAACCTGAGCATTTGTCAATTAGGCCAGAACATTAAATATGGTGGTGTTTAGTGTCCATGGGTTCCAAGGACAACTGTAAGGGTAAATTTTTGCTAGAAGACCACACCCCCTCTAATATTTATCAGATTCCTTATATCCTATGCCTTGCTTCATTAAACTCTATGATTGGATGGCCAATATCCTATACTTTCTATTAATCATATTAGTTTTAGAGAAAAAGGCTTATATTTGTACTTTGCTCTTTCTATTTTTGAATGCTTATTAATCGTAGAGTTCCCTTAATATACATATTTTATTTCACTTGCAGTGCATCTTTTCATGGGTTGGTTCACCTGGTTCTTTGTTATTTCATGTAATTTGAAGCCATTCAGTCAATACAGACATATTTTTTCTTTATAGAAAATATGTGGGTTTGTTGCAACCTTAAATTTGTAATGAAGCATTGCTTATATGTGTAGCATCTATGTCATTGATCTGGGCTCAGTGCATGGCACTTTTGTTGCAAATGAGCACCTGACAAAGGATAACCCTGTAGAACTTGAAATAGGCCAGTCTCTACATTTTGCTGCATCATCCAGAAGTTATATCTTGAGAAAAAATACAGCTTCCCTTTTGCCTGTGCAACAATTGCCTCCACAGTTCACCCTTCCGGATCCTCCAGATCCTTCAGATGAGGATGCAGTTGTGGCGTACAATACTGTTCTGAATTTCTTTGGGGCAAGCAGAATAGACTTGCCACCAAAAACTACAAAGGATTCAGGGGATATTTCTGCAGGTGGTAAAGATGGGGAGTCCCAAGTTGAAAGGGCTGCCAAGAGACCACGGAAAGCAAGAGTGGCTTTTAGGGATCATCATGGTGGAGAATTAGTGGAGGTAGTTGGGATATCAGATGGTGCAGATGTTAGCACTGAGCCTGGGCCCATAGGGGTAAAGGAAGGTAGTCTTGTTGGAAAATATGAGTCTCTTGTGTAGGTTACAGTGATACCTAAAGGCGAGGACCAGGCTGTGCCAAAGGAAGAGAGTGATACACCAAAAGGTGTCACTCAAAAGTTATAGCAATATTTGAACAAAGTCAAATCCCCAGCAAAAGGTGGGTTCTATGGAGATCTTTATGGTGATTCTTTTGCTGGTCAGGTTGGTGCCTCATGGGAAAATGTGCCAAAAGAAAACAGTGTTAGTTCAGTGCAATCTACTTCAAACGTGACAACAGAAATTTCTGCCAACGGCATGCCTAAGAGTGACAAACAAAGTTTTGAAAGCAACAGGATGGTGAAATTTCAAAGTTCAAAATCTAATGCACTCTTTGATGATGATGATGATTTATTTGGAGACTCGATGGAGGATGATGCTTCAAGATGAGTCTAGCTATTCAACTTTCATGTGGAAGATATAAGTCCCAATTTCAAGGAATTTGAGGTCAGAATTATACTTGTAGCAAAAATGATGTTTTTTGTACATCCCAACATTATTCAGAATGCAGTTAAATTTTATAACGGGTTTATTATTGATGCTTGAATAGCATGTGATTGCAGCAGCCTTTTCTTCAACACCGTCTCAACTTCTGTTTCCATTGATTTTTACATTCTAGCCTTTTTGTCTTCTCATTTCTGATGTTTATAGTGTTCATGGTTATATAATGTGCAACTAAGTTTGAGTTTACTCACCTGAAATTTGGCAAGAATGTGATATCCATGAAGCTCCTATCTCAATTTTGTTGTTTCCATTTTAAAGCAGTCCTTCCTTGGGGCTTGATACCTATATTTCTACCTATGGTTTTTGGAGCTCCGATGACTATGAAACAGACATATTGGCATGCAGAACCGGCTCAAGCTAAACCTGGGTTGTTTTCTTAATTTGAATCCTTATTTAATATCATGCTTGGGTTGTTTTGATTGTTGAGAGGAGACTTCTGCTCTTAAAATCAAAGATGAGATAGTAGAAAACTTTGCAGAAGATGTTGGTAATTATAAATAAAGAATAATCATAGAGTAAAATGGAGAATAAACATTGTGTTTAGTAGGATTGGGTGCAATTGCCAAGATATTGAGTGCAAAATTATCATTGATAGTGCATCCTTGGACAACTTGGTAAGTGCTAAGATTGTTGAAATGTTGAACCTCTATTAAAAGTTGTTTTTCTAACTTGAATCCCTATTAAATATCATGCTTTCAAAATCGTCATATCTTGTTGGTGAATCTTCAATCAATTGAGTTTTAACGTTTTTTTTTTAGTATTGTCCCACATGAAGACCCTCTTAATTCAATTCAGAAGATCCGTGGTCGTGCCAATTATCAAGCTCTAAACTTTGCTGACCCCATTGAGAAACTTGCATGAACTCTTCTCACCAGAATTCAGAGAAGGGAACCCTTCATTGCCCTCCATCTCAGGTATGAGGTATCTCATGTTTAAAATTGGAGGTGTCAAAGATTGTGAATATCAGGTACTTTGGTTATTGCTCTAGAACCAGGGATTGATGAATGTTATCCATGCTTTTCTTGCTGTGTTTAGATATCAACAACATATGCTTGCATTTACAAGATGCACGACAGTCTACTCTGATTATTTGTCTTCTGCTGGCAAGCAACTGCAATGCTCCAGTGGAGAAGTAGATCCATCTCAACTGTTCACATTACCTAAGTCGCAGGTATAATAATTGTAAATCCCATGATGGGCTAAAAACATCCTTATCATGAACATACATTTATGAGTCCAACATCTAAAAATCCTTAATTCCTATTCAGTCCTTTGGATAAAACCATGTTCTTCTAGGTTGATTACAATGATAACTTTGCAGATCCAAGAGACAACTATCAACAAACAGAACCTGCAACCTACAACAATGGCCCAATAGTTGGAAGTTTAGCTAGACTTCAAGGTGGAAATGTTGCAGACAACCAGCTTCTCCAAGGTTTTATTGTTTTATAGGATGAAATTAATTTAGTTCCAGTTTGTTTCAGTGATATTGATGGTGATGCTTTTAATAATTGTTCGCATAGCTATGTGAGAAACATGTCGGACACAGACAATCTTGATCCAGAGTCTTGAGTTATTCACAACCACCACCAGCATCATAGTTTCTATCCTGATTAGCAGGCGCCAATCGATGCTGTTGATGCACATGCTCATGTAGCTTCCCACCATGTCCCTATGCATGGGATAATGATGCAGGGTCAAAATGAGGGAGATCCTCACATGCACCAAGGAGCCCAATTTCAAGGAGTAAATAGCGGGCATATGCAAATACATTACATGCACAGTGATGAGCATGGGCATCCATTGCATCATAGCAATGACAATGGTGCTGGACAAGAACAGGATGAGGGAGATGGGGACAATAATTGCATTGAGGAAGCAAATGTTCAATCAGATGGTGACAATCTCGGAGAACCTCAGTTGGTTTCCCCTGTACGCAGTCAGGGAACAAATCAACTAACACTCTCGTATCAAGGTGAGGTCTATGTCTTTGATATGGTAGCACCAAAGAAGGTAATTTTTCTGTTCTTGGCTTTGAATTGTGACTTTGGTACTGATAAACATCGGGGACACTATGCTTATGTAATCAAACAATAATATGTATTAGAATGAATTTTATTGAGAGAAAATTTTAACTCTTTTAGCAAATACATGAAATTTTAAACAAGCTAGATTATTTTGTACTGCATGTTATTCTTATTTGATATTTAGCCACCTTCTACAAGTTACTTTTACTGTTTCTGTGCATTATAAAAATTCTCCAGTGAGTTACTGCTGTGGAAATTGAGTCAACTTGCATGTTTTATGTTGAATCTGAATTCAACATAAACATAACTGACACTGTATACTACATAATCACAAATTACATTATTCTAGGTAATTAATATACCCATGAACTTAGAACCTATCACAAAACAGAGTATTAAGGTTTCAACTATAATGACATGACTAGAATCTGAATGCATTTTAGAGGAAGTGAAACTACATCCTAAGGGACAACTCTGCCAGTCATTCAATATAAACACATTTAACACTGTATACTACAGATTATATTATGCCAGGAACTTATTATTCCAGAGAACCTTAGTACAACAGAAATTATAAGCATCCCTTTCCACCTAAATGAATGTAAACTTGAAGAGAGTCTAAAGTGTACAACACCTGAATGGAAAGTTGCTCCTTTAGCTTTTGCTCCAGCTCAGAATCATCTAACAATAATGAAGCTGCATCAATTGGAGCCAACTCCTCACTGTGTGGACGCTCCTCCCCTAACATGACAAGTTGTTGAACTCTAATTTTTTCATTAGCGCTTTGTAAAATCTTCTCTTCTACAGTCTCCTTGCAAATTAATCTGTACACGGTGACCTGAGAGAGAGAGAAAAATTAATACATAATAAACCTAAGCAAGGAAATGTATAATCAAAGGCCTGTGCTCTCAACTCTCAAGGAAAGGAAGCTTGTGGACGAGTTGGTCTTAAACCATCACTTAAAAGTTAAATGTTAAAATTTTATAAAAAAGTTTTAACTGACCTCCCTAGTTTGTCCAAGTCGATGTGCTCTGTCCATGGCTTGTAAATCCAAGGTTGGATTCCAATCACTTTCATAAAATATAACAGTATCAGCTGCTGTCAGATTAATTCCCAAACCTCCAGCTCTTGTGCTTAACAAGAAGATAAATATATCTTGCCTGAATAAAAAATAAACAATGTAAATGAGTTTAAAGTTTAATATAATGCATGAGCTCCCCGAAAAACCCAGCTTATTCACAGTTACCATACTTGCATGACTCACAACTGCAAGTACTCACAAGTGTGCCGAGTATGGCATCTGGATAAGTATTGGGTTGTCAATACTCAGAGCCATAATCATTAGTAATGGCTATAATTTGCGAAGGATGCCAAGTATTTTCTGAGTCAATACTTGTCATATTCATGCACAGATTTTCCTCGTTAAAAGGGATTTTTGGCAATTTTTAATTCTGCTAAGTAGCCCAATTCACCTGCCTCAGCAAGTACACCTAAAGTACAAGTACATCAACTATGATCTCACTAAAGATACTAGTCTGCTATAGATGAGACTAATAAACCAGTCAAGCTTATCAAATCCCGTAAATTAATGCAGAGTACCAATCTGATTCTAGATTATAGAGAATGTCTGCCAGAATGGTAAGCCAACCTGTTTTGAAAGTTTTTAACCATGTCATGATGATCCGTTATAGCTGTAGACCCATCCAGGCGAAGATACTTATACTTCCTATAAATCATATAGTCCTGTCCAAGATTCAGCTTGTCAACCGATTATGAAAACAAGAAAGAAAGGAAATGCAAGACATTTTGGCTCACATGCCAATACATGCATCGAGACCAAATAGCTAAAAACACTTGTAACATGATCCTGATAATAGAACATCAGTTCTATATGCTCAGGCACAGCACACTAATCAGACAATTGTCTTGTATGTGCAGCTTGCATAAGAAAGTTGAGAAGTTTATAAGAGCAATTAAACAAAAGATCACATCAGAGAAAAACATTAAAAACAACTATTAAGTACTTATCAAATAATTATTTTGACTCCCACCTCAAGAATATTAAGCATTTTAGTCATTTGTGTAAACAGGAGAACCCGGTGCTTTTGATCAAAGAGCTGCTTCAACAAAGCATCCAGTGTCTGAAGTTTTCCAGAATCCTGTAACCATTTCAGAAAGCATAATTAAAAGAACATGAAATAAGAAGTTTTATTGCTTTTGAACTTCATTTTGTTGAATTCAAGGTTGAGATAAAAGACAGGAAACTAAAATAAAATCTGAAAGTGATAATATGGGTTTAGAATGCAAATTATCTCATGCTTTCAGATCCTTCTAAATGCATTTTCTAAGTGTATAAACCAGTAAAAATATTAACCATTTGAAAGTTTAGGTGCTTACAGTTAGCATTTTTGCAACATCAACACGTTTCATAGGGGGTGATGATCCAAATATCATATTAGTAAGTTCAAGGATTGGCCTCTGATTAGGCAATTCTGAATCTGAATCTATTTCTTGAATTAGATGATGAGGATGCTGTGGTATGGCTGGACCATTGAACTGAGATGTGCGGGCAAATCCCACTAATAGCTTTTTAATCCATGGATGGTGAAGTTCTTCTGTTCTCTGATATGCAAATCCCCTATCCGGACATACAATATCAACCTACAAAGAAATGTACAGGCTTTTCAGTGAACCTCTACCATAAAAAAGCCATGCATGTTATGTATGCAAAAAGTAAAAGTATAATTGACAAAAGTAACAAATTAAACTAAAAAATCAGTAACCAAACTAAAAAAGATAAGATGTTTCTTTGCAATAGAACAATATTCAAAGGAGAAAACTTACCGGAGGAGCATGAACTGGTGGAATGAAAAAATAAATAGCTTTTAGCAACGCAACATTATTGAGAAACAGGTCATAATGGGAGACAACCAATTTCTCATAGGGTGCATTTCCAGGCATTTTGGGATGCTTTGTTTTCAATAAGCTTAATTTTGCACGTGTTGGCAACATCAACATTCTAGTGACAGCTCTGACTTTTCCCTCGTCCATCTGATCATACTCAAATAGATCCTCCTCACTTTCGTGAAAATATTCAATGATTTCATTTAATATTTGTCGATCTTCTGCCATGCAAGAAAACAACATCTCCTCCATATATGAAGCTCTTGAAAAAAAAACCACCTCCTTTGGTGACAGCCCAATCGTGCGAGAAAATCCAAATGTACCACTTTTAACAGGTAAAACAGTTCCAAGAGAATCTGCTTCTGGTGGAAAAACAGATGTATGAATATTCTGTGCGGAAAAAACATTCAATAGGTTGTACAACCATTTCTGCCGAAACCCCTGAGCTGATTCACTGCAGGATATAGGTAGGCTTTGAGTACCCTCTCTGTAAACCAATTTGGGAACCTGAAAAACATGTCCAAGGATTGTAAATGAAAAATGCATTTAATATAATTGCTAATATGATATGCCCATCACTATTAGTGCAGTTAGTACACGAAGAAATAGAAAATAGGTTTGTATTTGTTACCTTGTATGAGATAGGACTTCGCCTTCCAGCATAGTGAAGTTCTTCCAATTCGCCAAAAGGAGGCGGTAAAAGAGAGTTTGGGATTTGCTCAAAGTGTAAGAATGTGCGACCTTCAATTCTTTCAAATAAATCTGGATGGTTGCATACCTAATGCCACAAAGATGCAAACCTCTTGTAAAATTTATTTGGAGACTATAACATTAATGGACTAATGTAATA
Source organism: Pseudotsuga menziesii (assembly GCA_001517045.1). NCBI lineage: Eukaryota > Viridiplantae > Streptophyta > Pinopsida > Pinales > Pinaceae > Pseudotsuga > Pseudotsuga menziesii. The sequence goes on along the minus strand of LPNX010705264.1, from coordinate 2,034 downwards.
TTTAGGTGTAATATTCCAAAAAAAACTGTTCATTTATACTAAAATATGATTCATTCCCTTATAGAACTTGAATCAAGAAAACCCATCCAAATATCATATAGAAAGAGCTATGATCATACCTTCCTCGGCTGCATAACAATGTTCATTAGGTTAGAACATTTGGCCTTAGTTGAATGACCTTGAATGCTATCAAATAATTCAGCGACAGAGATCGTATTCTTGATTGCCCGATAGAAAGCTTGTTGACGAGAGCTCAAATTGCAGCTCACAGTAACTTCCTTTTTGGTTGGCATTTCTGTAATCACGTCTTTTTTAACTCGACGCAACATAAAAGGCTTTAAAATCGCATGCTAATGATAAAAAATCATAACCAATTATTAGTTCTATAGTATATGTTGTCAATACAGAGTGCAAGATCTTGGTAACGCCAGAATTAGAACAAAGTAGGAGTGAAATTTTCACAGTGAAAGAAAGCCTAATAAATGCTGCAACAGCCAAAAATCAGAGAAAGCCACTTACCATCACTGCCTCAACAAGTAAATACATTAGGTCCTTACATTCTTCTTTTAAAAAAACTTTATAGATTATGAAAGCAAGTCATACCAGTCTATTAAGCTCCTCTTCATTCAATGCACCTCCATGCTCTGCATGATTCTCTATGCTGCAAAAGATATAAAATTATATTGCAATTTTAGAATACTTGAAAAAAAAAATAGTCAGGCTT
>LPNX010705194.1:0-16778 GCA_001517045.1 Pseudotsuga menziesii | reverse complement strand
TCTTCTTGAATTTCTTTATTCATGGTTGCATCATGAATTATGGGTGCTCTTGTTTCTTTAGGTTCTTCAGCCGGTCTCTTTCTAGATTTGATGTAGGATTAATCTTCGTCAAATGTTACATCTCTGCTAATGTCAATATTCTTGAACCCTAGGAAGTATATTCTGTAATCCTTCGAGATTTCAGAGTATACCACAAATATACCCTTCTTTCCTGAAGGATCTAACTTCGTCGTCTTTTCTTTCGAAATGTGTATGTACACCAGACAGCCGAATATTGTGAGATGGATGACTTCTAGTTTCTTGCTAGAGAAGACTTCTTCAGGAGTCTTTTTCTTGAGTACTCTGTGTGGAGTACGGTTCTGTACATACACCATTTTTCTCGCATCTTCTTCCCATAAATGCATGGGAAGATATTGGTCATGAAGCATGGCCGTTGCTACTTCCATAATTGTTCTATTATTTCTTTCTGTAATCCCATTCTGTTGTGGATTATATGGAGTGGATAACTCCCTCTTAATCCCTAAGTCCTTTCATAGCTCTTTGAATTCATTTGATGTGAATTCTCCGCCATTATCTGATCGAAAGGTATTGATCTTCTTTTCAGTGTGGTTCTCGATCAAGGCTTTGAATTCCTTGAACTTGCTGAATACTTGATCTTTGTTCTTCATAAATTATATCCATTCCTTTCTAGAAAAATCATCAATGAAAGAAACATAGTATACATACCCACTTAGTGAACTAGATGACATTGGACCGCATACATCGGAGTGGATGATTTCCAAGATTCCTTTTGCCTTGCTCTCACTACTTGGAAATGTCTTCTTTGTGTTCTTCCCTTTTGCACATCCTTTGCATACACCTTCATGTTTTGTCTACATTTCTGGGAGTCCTTCAATAGCTTTGATTGCAAGTGGTAGTGCTCTATAATGCACATGTGCAAGCCTTCTATGCCAAAGCTCATTTGGTTCTACCGAGTCATGAACCAAAGCTTGTTCTGGTTGGCCCTTCAATTTGTATAGTCCTCCCTCTTATTCCCCAATCACTACTACATCATTGAAATACTTTCTCTTTGGCCACATGAGGACTTGTCCATCTACAAATGCAACCCTCATTCCTTTTGCATGTAATGCAGATATGGAGAGGAAGTTCTTCTTTAGTCCAGGTACAAACAATACATCTTTTATCTTGATAGACTTTCCAGAGTCTAGCTTGTATGAGGATTCACCACTACCTTTTATTGGATATTGGTAGTCATCTTCGAGTTTCACCTTGTGAGGTGATTCATGTTCAGATAGTTTCACAAAGGATTCCTTGAATCCTGTCATATGTTTGGAAGTACCACTGTCTATAAGCCAATAATTGCTGCCATGTGTGATAGTTTCCATGAGAGCGAATATTAGAATTATTCTTCATCACTTGAAGAATCATCACTGACTTGTATGTTTCTCTTTGTGGAAGGTTCATCATCCTCTGCAGCATGATCATGATGTCTTCTCTTGTTTCCCTTCTTCTTGTGAGAGCTACTTTTGTTTCTAGGACAATCTCTAGCAAAGTGTCCTTTTTCATCACATGTATAGCAAATGAACTTAGACTTATCTCTAGGCTTTCTAAAGTTATTCCTTTGATGAGAGAACTTACTTCTGTGGTGGCTAGATTTGGTTTTCTTGGATTTTACTGTGGGAGCTTGATCTTCACTTCCCATCTTTTCTTCTCGATCTGCTATCCGAGATTCTTCTTGAGCGACATTCTTCCCATGGTCTACTGAACTTGACTAACTTCGTTCTGGCATAGATCCCTTGAATGAAAGAGTCCCATGTCCTAGGGAGACCATTAAAGGTGGTCATTACAATCTCTGCATTCTCCACTTCTTCATATACTGCTTCAAGTTGTTATTTGATCTGGGAGACCCTTGTAAAGTAAGAATATATGGTCTCCACATTATGGATCTTCACATTCTTCAACTGGTTCCTTAAGGTCATCTCTAGTTTATGTTCTTTCCTTCAAACAATTTGGTTAGGGCATCAAACATAGCTTTAGGTGTCTCTAAGGAGGACACCTGTGGTATGAGGTGATCCTTGATTGAATCAACAATAATCCTCTTTTCCATAACCAACTTCTTCTTGTGTAAGGCCTTAGCCTCATCTCCCTCTGGAACTGGAATCTCCTCATTGATGTAGGAGTCCAACTCATTCTCTTCTAGGACGAGGGAGATCCTATACTTCCAGGATCAGAAGTTATCAACTCCATCAAGATTTTCATCAAGCTTGATATGACGAGACATATTAACTGAGAATATCAAATGGAAATAAAAAATATTTAGATCTTATTAGGTCAAGATGTCGGATCTGGATTTGGAGATGAATTTTTGCAGTGCTGGTTCAGGAGCATATTAGGGTTTGTATTTTCCGGAGTTCTGTCCAACCAAATGCTTTGATATTGATTTCTAACCTCAATTTTTAGGAGGAGATCAATCCAGGCCTAGGCTCACTGAAAAATTCCTCTTCTGTGAAAAGCCCTAATTTTCGACAGCAGTGTTGGGTCCAAAATTGAAAAACCTCAGAATTGGATTCTGTTTCGATAGAAAGATGCACCCTGGGGAGGAGAGTTAGTCCAACCTTCTTTTACTGAAAATTTGTGGAGAGAGATCCCAAAAATAGGAAGCCCTAGTTCCTGCAGCTGCATAGTGTCTTCTTCTCAGGTTAGCTCTGATACCATGCTAGATTTTTATCATTAAGCTAGCATTATATTAGGATCTTTTAACTGAGAGAATAACAAGAACAACAATCAAACAAAAGAGACAATGAACACAATGTTTTTCCTCGGGGAAACCATAAATGGAGAAAACCCCACAACTTTCTTAGAGATAGAATCAACACCAAATAGAAAAGAAAAATAAATATCAACAATAAATATGTACAGATCCATAGGTTGTTACATATATGAAGTAGCAATAGATGAAGGAAAAATACTATTCATGAACTCGTTACTAACCTGAGAGGTGAACAATTGTGTTTTTTTCCTTTCATTCCCTCCACCGATATCATATGTGACATATTTGAATGACTGCAAGTTCACTTCATGTCTCCCAAGTTCATTCTCATCGGTGACATGTGTGCATTTGTCCAAAAATGCCATTCCACCACACCTTGGGCATGTCCCATCTACGCAAGGCCTTTGATAAAATGTGAAACCTTCTGTCCTTCTACACAAGATGCTACGAGTTGTGATATCGACAACAACATATGTTACGAGTTGTGTTTATTTTAACATACCATGGTTTGTATTTCTTGAAGGATCTTTGGCCCAAGTTAAGCTCATTATGTTCATGCCTAAATCTCACATATAATTCTATTTGTGTCATGTCAAGAAAATGTTTAATGTGGGGCTCACGATCCCTTGAACCCATTCTCAATTTTAGTACAATTTTTTGGTTGGATGAAGGTCTACTATTGCCATGCCAAAAATCCTGCACCAGTCCATTTACTGCATCAATGAGCTTCATATTGGAGCGTGGAAACCTGCCAACAAACAACCAGACATCTGTTTCACTAGAGTCAAGTTGTTCTCTTATAGAATAATACCTACGAAGTGATTTGATATCCAATACTACAAGTTTGGATGTAGGCTTAAGAAGGCGAAGGGCCCTGGTGCTTTTATTCATGATTGATTGTGACAACACATGACAAGCTGCATTGCGATCCTTTGAACAAGATTTCTTTCCAATATTACTAAATGCATCTACCAAACTTCTGACAACATAAGAACTTGGTTCAAAACTGTTTATCATCTTTATCCTTAAGTTTTTCCTAACAACAGTCATAGACCTAGATTTTAACAATGATATAAATAATCGACATTTATCTCCATCACATTTAGAATCAAAATAGTTGACAAGTATTTGTCGAGCTTGATATGCAATACTGTGTTTATATAGCGTATCTTCATGCGAACCAATGAGACTTTCATCGATCTATATACGTTTCGGAGATCTTCAGTGTGAAGTTGCTAATGGAGGTAGGGAAGTTGGAATTGCACCCTATACCATATCACTCGGTCAGTCTGGCATTTGAACATGAGCTTCATGTCCTTCTGTGTCTTCCTAATGGTCGGATGGTGGAAATTGGAAATCCTCTTGGGTGGTCTGAAAAACATTGTCTTCTTCGAGCATACCTTCATCATTCAATGTCTTTGTAACTTTGTCATTTGTGTAACCACATTCAATTAAATCTGCAAAGGTTTCAGGTGTCCTTGATGTGCACCTACGTTCTACACCTTGATCAGTGCCATGCAGTTCTCGTTCTTCTACTAATATGGGGACCGAAGGCCCCTCGAGCGAATGCTTTTGTCTTTCTTGATGTATATTGGTAGGAAGAACTGTGGCATCCTCAACAACCAGTGTTAGCACTCAGAATGTACTCAGGTTGTAAGAAGTAAATCCCAAGAGTAACAGCAAAACCACTTTTAGAAAGAAACTGGATTTTCTTTCTAGAGAGGGATCTCTCAGATACAGATTTAACAAGGAAAGAAATATATGTCAACACTCAAATATTATAAAGTTGGTCGGAACAATACACAGAACCATTGGGTATGGAGTCACATATAGATAAAAATATCACAAAATCGCATGTTCAAGAATTTATCAAAGGCAAGGTAACCATTTAATCACAGACATTCATTGATTCATTTGGAATGGAAGAAAAGAGAACAGTCCATCAATACAGAGCATCATATGACAAATTCTATATTGACTTTAGCAGAAGGATTTATAAAATATTTGAAATAATGATCAAAGCACGACCAACAATGAGTTCCAATCATTCAACGCTATATTTCAAATACAAAGGAAAACATAATGGAGTGTAAAACTGGAAAAAACAATCACAGAGAAAGAGAAGCACAGACTGTAATATAAATGACGCATGAATCTCTGATAATTCATTCACATTCAAATTTGTTCTTCAAAAAATATATGTTTTCCAAAACTCTCAACAACAGGACGGGTTCCAACCCCCATCTCATAAAATAGATGCAAATATATACATAAAATAATTTGATCTTCCAAGAATATTCATAACTAAATGATTGGATTAATTAAAGTCTTGTAACTGAATTCCTAACTCTTAGGAATAAACTACAGCTTCAATCCTAACAAATCATTAAGCTAAAATCAAGTTGATAACATGTCTTCGTCTAGTCAGCTCCTTGGCGCGTAACACCTGTCTCTATGAATGAAGGATGTATTTTGTCTTCCTGAACCTTTCCAAGGCCTTCCATTTCTCTGAGCTTGGGGTATCACATTCCATCATTTCTCAAATGGTTACTTCCATCTCGATGTACACTTCATATGACACCTTGGGCAATCCTTTTCTGACAAGTAGGAACTTTTGTAAAATTTCGAAATCCTTTGTCAATTTATCCACAATAGTTTTCCCTGTTAGGCCCTTTTCGAGATCATCGAATTTGGAGTGGTCCATGCGGCTCTGAAATAACAAGCTATGATAGTGCTCCTGAGAAAACATCTGTCCCTCCTCATCCCAAAAGGAAGGCAGGCCGTCCTCAAATAGCTCCTTGAAAACCTGCTTAAAGTTATTAACCTGTAAAACCATTTCATCAGCTCTGTCCTGGACCATTTTCATTAAATGATTCTTGTGGATAAATTTCTTAGCCCATAGTACTATTGATATCCTGTCCTTTATTCACATGTCATGTAATTTTTGATATGTTAATGAATTTAAAAAATTCAATGTGTTCTGGGCTGTGGTAAGGGGCCTTTTTTCCATATGTTCATTTATTAACTTTAGTCTTTGGTGGGCCAAGTTGATCAAAATGCATAGATCATCGATATAGTTCAGATGGTGCCAGAATTTGGTAATCTCTATAGACAAGGTGTCCCAAATGATGTGCTTTGCCCCTTGGAGAGGATCTTTCTCGATGTTTTTCTCTTTAAGTTCATTGAATTTATTTTGCAGCTGATTCTTGTCTTGTAATATTTTGTTTTTACTTTCACTCATTTTGGCCAACTCGGACTTGATCTTTTCATTCTCTGCTTTTAACTCTTTTATTTCTTCCTCTTTTAGGCTAACCTGGGACATAGGTATTGACAAGTCATCTACAGAGAAGTCATTCAATGGTTTATCAATATTCACAATAGATAAGTCTTCATCAATAGGAGTCTAACTCATCAACTCCTCCATGATATCCTTTTTCTCATTCTGGTCATTTTTCAGCAAAGAGATTTGAGATATCAGTTCACTCCTCTCGGGTTCCCATATGTATTTTTCTTCTTGCAGCTCGATAGCTTTTCCTTTTATGTTCCATCATCTCTTGATGCATCTTATATTTCTCTTCTTACAGAGCCACTAACTTGGAGGACTGAACATGTTCAGTTCCCGGGATCTTCAATTTTTTCTTTAAAACATGGAGCGCATTGTCTTTTTCTTCTAGCATTCTTCTGACAGCCTGGGTGTTATCTTTCTCATTACCTAAACTGACAATATCTGCTTGTAGTTTCTTAATCTAAATGGCATTGGCCTTATTTTCAACTCTTTCATGCTTCAATTGAATTTCTAATTTATCTACCAAAATTTGTAATTTGTTTATTCTCATCATAGCTTGTAAAAGGTCTGAATAAATGATGTCACTCGTTTGCTTGTGAAGCTGTATCTTGTCTGGTACACTAATTTTATCCAACCGGATTTCCATCTCTGACATCTTTTTGTCATTCACAATGGCCAACTTGAAGGTATTTCTTTCGGCATCTCTGGCAGAGATCAAAGAATTTTTTGGATTGTTTAAATTTCTTACTTGCGGGAGCAAACTTCTTGTCTCTTCCAGAGACTGTTTTCTTTTCTCCATATAACTAGCCTTGATCTCCTCTTTTGACTTGAAAGTTGAACTTGACTCTGAACCATCTACACTTTTAAATGAAAACTGATTTATTTGTACAGCTTTTGTTGGGACCAGGGCAACTTTCTTGAAATCATCAGAAATATCTTCATTTGAAATTCCACCACCTTGAGACAGCTTGGCTTTTTTACGTGATCCGTCTTCATCCAATTCCATGCTCTCAACCTTAGAGAGTCTTATTTTAATTACAATACTAGTACCCTCTGTTATTTGGGATACTGTAACTAGTACAGTACGTGTATCTTCGTCAGACCTGGGAGTCTCCATAAACTGCAATAGATTGGCGGTTTCAGCCAAACCTTCGATATACTGGTGATCAAACGGTTTGTTCTTGTTGGCCTGTTTCCTCAGGGAGATTACATGGTGGGGATCATAATTTATCTTTGGCTCCTTTTTGAATTCCATGCCTGCTAATAACTTTTCAACAAACACTAGGGCACCCTTACTTTTAAAAATGAAAGAGCCAACCTTGAGGTGGAATTTAATATTTGAAGATTTTTTAAAAGCTCCAAAATGATCTTCCTCAGACTGCAACCTTTGCCTCATGAATTCCAAAGAAAAAACTCTCGGGGTTAGAAAAGTGGGTAACTTATAAGGCTGCCCAGTAAATCCGTATACCCTTAAAACAGTGGAATCTTTGTGCAGGAAACAGTCTCCAACTCTGTCCTTGAGTGAGGACTGCATCAGACACTTCATCTCCTCCAACACACGGGGAAAATATTCATAGAACAACATTTTATATATCTCAGACATGATTGAATTAGTGAATTCAAACATACTGATTTGCTTGGGAAAATCAGAGGAGAAAATAGTACTCAAAAATTGTAACTCGGTGACATTTGAACATAGCAGCATGTTCAACAGGTAAGTCTGAAATTTAAATAACCTAACTTTCGGAAATTCACTTAGCTGAAGATGAATTGCTTCTGCTAAGTACTCATCTAGACTAAACACATGAACCGATTGGGATTCAGAACCTAAGGAACTTATTTTCAATAAAAAACCAAGGATGACTTCACTCACGCGACAATCATCATCAAGACCAAATATTTGACAGACCAGAGATACCACTAATTGAGCTTCATTTTTAAAAATATGCACAGGGTAAGGTAAGAAAAGACTATCTAAAGATTGACCTTCTTTCAAAATATTGGACAGGAATTGGCAACAGATTTCAGTTTCACAACTCTTGAACAATTCAGCAAGGATTTACTCATTCACAGGTTCACGTTGGTCAGGGTAACTGTCAGGCAAATTGAGATTTCCGTGGATAACTTTGGCGCTGGTTTTACAGAGGATTCGAGATGTAGAGTGGCTTATGATGATTCTCTGAGAAGGGGAGTAATTCACAGCACACCATTCCATGAATTCTAGAAAATGTAGGGTTTGTTCAATGGAAAAATAGTATAAAAATGATTTACAGACATTCAAGACATCATTTTCTTGTGAGTTATAGTGCCATAACCTTTCCTTACTGACTGATACGCTTCCTATAGACAGAAAGGGGTCACACACGCCTCTGTCTCTGTCAACTAAATAATCTTCCCGGTCACCTACAATATGACCAGACCCTTGCAATTCCTTCCCCTGGTCCATAATCTAGTTGACAATAGCAATTCAGACCGACGAATTATAGGTGTTTAAGCCTTACCTATTAACTGTAGTGGCGTGTGCTCGAAACTGACAGTCGAAGGTTGACGAATCCACAAGTATTTTTCACCTTGTCCGGCACCAATAAAATAACCACAAGACAATTCAACTTCTCTTTTATAGGACCCCATTCCAGAATATTCCTTTGGCGGTTTCCACTAAACCACTTTCATCTCCAGATTGCACCACGATTGGCCACGTGGACAGTGGTTTATATTCCACAACCATCCTTTACCTTTATTTGCCACACAATTTCCCACTCCAGATCCATTCGTGACCATTGATCTATTTCACCTTTAATTTTCAACCATCGGATCAAACGCCACGTATCTCATTCCGCCGGGCGTCCAGATCGTATCCATCATGCAAGTTACCGCTCCGGAGTCATCCACAACCGTCGCTGTAATTTACCTTTATTTTTCCACCATTATATCAGGTGGCATGTATCTAATTCCGCGGAGCATCATGGTTTTATCTATCACGCAGGTTTACAAAGCAGAGCTTATGCAAACCGTGGATCTCATCTGGATGGATCAATGACCGTTGATCCATACATCACATTAACCGCCAGCATACACTTATTCTCCTCACATCTTTGAAGAGCGGACACAATATAGGCCGTTGATCTTCTCCTTTCCGCTTCGCACCGTAGGATCTTTTGATAATTCCTCTCTTTTTGCATCTTGCGCTACCCTCATACCATAAAATTTAACCAAAGTATTATGAATGACCATTATTTTCTCCTTACCATGGTCTTTTTTTTGTCTACTAAATAATGGTGTTAACAGCTAGCTCCATCTAGGGATGATATCCTCCCTACGAGGTATCAAAGAACTCGTAGACTAGGTGCCTATTTTTTTATTTTTTCACAGTAACATCCATAAAACTCATCTTCTGTTTTTCATAAATATATTATTTTTTGTTTTTAGAAAAGAAAAGTATGCCTCCTGAATCTTAGGGCCTTCACCGCGGGCTTCAAATACATTCGGCCTATCTTTCGGGTTGACTTCGCAAAGAAAAATAAATATTTACAGGCTTTAATAAAAATCTTACTCTCCACCATAGGACAGGTAATGTTTCAGATACCTTCCATTAACAGGGTTACTTTCCAAAAGAACCCCATTTGGATATTCTAGCAAAAATGCATTTTTCCCTCTATATCCAGCAACAACATAAGGACCTACCCACATATGGTCAAATTTCCCATGTTTGTCTTCATTAGGAGGATCCCACTTCAAGACCAAATCATCAATCAGAAATTGCTCTTCTTTGATTATTCTGTCAAAAGTATATTTCATTTTTTCTTGATGTGATTGCACCTTGTCATAAGCCTTATTCCTTTGCTCATCCAGTTCAATAATCTGATTTATCCTCCTTTGCATATGATTAGGTTCTTCTTGCTGATCTTGGAAATATCTCATAACTGGAACACCTAATGATGCTGGAAAAATGACTTCAGTATCGTACACCAGTTGGAAAGGAGACATGCCAATCACCCTTTTGGTACTAATTCTATCAGCCCATAGAGCATACTTGAGCTTGGTGTGCCAGGACCTTTTATTATCCTCCAACAGCTTCCTGATGATCCTTACTAAGCTTTTATTTGAAGATTTAGCTAACCCATTTCCCTGCGGATAATAGGCAATTGAATGGTTGAGGCTTATATGATACTTGTGACAGAAATCAATCATTTTCTTGGATTTGAACGCAGCTGCATTGTCTGTTACTATTCTTCTGGGGCATCCGAATCGAGCCAATATATTTTCTTCAAGAAATTCCATAAATACATTTTTTGTGGCTCTTCTAGTTGTGATAGCTTCAATCCATTTTGTAAAATAATCTGTAGCCGTCAAAATCCACTTGTGTTGTCCTGAGGATTTGGGGTTTATTTTGCCAATAAAATCCAAACCCCACTACTGGAAAGGATCTTCTATTGTAATTGGATTCAAAGGGAGAGGAAGTACCTTTCTCTTTCAATCAAAAATCTGGCATTGATGACACTTGCTAGTTTCTTTATACACATCTAAAAATAATGTAGGCCAATAATAGCCTGCTCTTAGAATTTTGTTTGCCATCACTTTCCAAGAGTGATGTCCCCCACAATCTCCCTTCTGAAATTATTTGACTGTATGCTGAGCTTCATTTTCCGAAAGACAATTCAGCAACACTCCTCCAGGGTCTTTCCAATTGAGATATTGATTTAGAATACAAAATTTAGCAGCTTTTAATTTTATGGACCGAGCTCTTGACTTACTCAACCCCTCCGGTGCTTGCAAATTTCAAAGGACACATACAATATTGGAATACCATGGAGAAGCCACAAAATCAGCCATTACTTCCACTTCTATATCTAACTGATTAGCTTGATGAGATTAGAAATTAATTTGCAAAGCTTCACAATTTGAATTAGCCATCATTTTAGCTAATCCTTGTCCTTTAATCAACTTGTTGGGTTTTATTTCGATATCATATTCCAATAATGTAGCAATCCATTTTGCTCTTCTACCTTCTGGATCTGGTTGAGTCAGGATTCCCTTTACTACAGCAGATGGAACATCGGAGATTATATGTGAATGTAAAATATATATTATGAAGTATTTCAATGCTTTAATTAAAGCATATGCTTTTTTTTCCATGATCTCATATTTCAATTCACCATCCCTCAACATTTTGCTGAAAAATGCTATGGGATGTTCCAAATTCTCATCATTTTTTTGTAACAGAACTGCAGCTATAGTATATTCTGAAGCATATGAAAATACTGAGAAGTTTTTGGTAAAATATGGGCTCACCAACACAGGAGCCTCTAATATTGATTTTTTGATTTCCCAAAAGGACTTTCTAGCTTCAGCATTCCATTTATCTCGTGACCTTTTTTCAACATATTTGTGATATTCATTAAGATCTCAGGAAAACTGGGCACAAACCTTCTCAAAAAGTTTACTTGCCCCAGGAAAGATTGTATTTCCTTCTTGCTCCTGGGTTCACCTACTTTCAAAATGGCACTCACCCGTTCAAGATCAATTTTTATTCCAGCTTTTGATATTATATGGCCCAACAATTTTCCTTCCTCTAATGCAAAGTTGGATTTATTTGGATTCAACGATATACCAAACTTCCTACATTTCATGAACACTTTTTCCAGATGACGCAGATGCTCTCTGCCAGACTTTGAGTAGACTATGATATCATCCATGTATATCACTACAAACTTTCCAATGTCCCCTGCAAAAGCAATGTACATAGCTCGTTGGAAAGTGGCCCCTGCATTCATCAAACCAAAAGGCATCTTTGCATACATAAAGGTGCCCCAAGGTGTAGTAAAGGCAGTTTTCTCTTGATCTTCAGGTAATACCTTGATCTGATTATACCCGAAAAAACCATCCAGGATTGAAATTCTTTCAGCTCCCACTACTTGCTAGAGTATATGATCCATCTTGGGTAGAGGATAGTTATCCTTCATGGAAACTTTATTCAAATTGCGGAAATCTATGCACAATCTTATCTCTCCGTTCTTTTTCCTGACAGGAACCAAGTTTGCAACCGATTTTAAAAACCTCAATGTTACAATGATCTTGGCATCAAATAGCTTCTTGATTTCTTTCTCAATAATAGGAAGCAGCTTGGGATTTATTCTTCTGAGCTTCTGTTTAAAAGGTCTCTCCCCAGGATTTATAGGAATGGTATGTTGTATGATAGAGGTATCATACTCTTTGAGATCCTCATAAGTCCAAGCAAAGACATCTGTATATTTTTTCATTAATTTCACATACTCTTCTTTTTCTTTTTCAGGTAATTTCTTGCACAANATCAAATAGCTTCTTGATTTCTTTCTCAATAATAGGAAGCAGCTTGGGATTTATTCTTCTGAGCTTCTGTTTAAAAGGTCTCTCCCCAGGATTTATAGGAATGGTATATTGTATGATAGAGGTATCACACTCTTTGAGATCCTCGTAAGTCCAAGAAAAGACATCTGTATATTTTTTCATTAATTTCACATACTCTTCTTTTTATTTTTCAGGTAATTTCTTGGACAACTTTACAATCTTAGTATTTTCTTTGGTACCAATATTCTTGTCTTCGATAGCATTATCAACAGGCTTCACTTTTGGATTTTTAGCCACATCATTCTGATCAAAAATCTTTTCTAAAGGGATTAGTCCTCTTGGTATGAAATTGTTTTTCAACTGGATGATATCCTTACCTCCTAAGGTCCCTTTCAATTTTTCAGTTCTATTCCCTTCCTCCTCAAGTTCTTCATCATCTTGAATACTCTCGTCATTGTCATTCTCAGTGTCAATAGGAGTATTCACAAATTCTTCTGAAAGTTCCAGGAATCTCCTGATCTGCATATCATCTTTGAACACCTGCCAATATTTAGAGTTATCAGGAATAGACGATCTATTCACAATTTCCACCTAGGATTCCCTTTGACCAGCAACAGGGGTTTCAAATTTCCCAGCGGCCACAGCTAAAGAATCAACTACCCAATTTTCATGTCTAGGAATCACCTGAATTGTATGCTCCATAAATAAGTTACCAAGCATATCCCACACTTCATTTCTATAAGCCCTCATCTGAGGATGCCTAGTTTTATAGCTTTCATTTATTTGGTTTATCACCAACTTAGAATCTCCTAAGATCCTTATTTTTTGAGCTCCTAATTCTTTCAAAACATGTAATCCCGATAATAGAGCTTCATATTTTGCCACATTATTTGTACATTCAAATGTCAGTTTGTATGACAAGGCTTTGAAATCATGAATAGGCGAAATTATGTACACACCGGCTCCAGCACCTACTTTCGCAGCAAACCCATCAAAGTACATAATCCACTGGCCTTCTCTTTTTTGCTTCTCTTCCANTTTTGAGCTCCTAATTCTTTCAAAACATGTAATCCCGATAATAGAGCTTCATATTTTGCCACATTATTTGTACATTCAAATGTCAGTTTGTATGACAAGTCTTTGAAATCCTGAATAGGCGAAATTATGTACACACCGGCTCCATCACCTACTTTCGCAGCAAACCCATCAAAGTACATAATCCACTGGCCTTCTCTTTTTTGCTTCGCTTCCAAAGCATCCTGTTCTATTACTTCCTTTTCCTTATTCTCCTCTGACTTCTTCTGCAAAGCCTCTTCTACATCATGTGGAATAGCATCATTGAAGAAAATGGAGGACCCCAAATCAGTATCGACAGCATAAATGTGATGAATTTCAGGTTTATCCTGACTGCTTACTACGTATGGAGTTCTCTTTTCACTATATAATCTTCTATTCCCATCTCGAACAGGAATCGTGGCATACGACATATCCATCTGCAAACTGCATTTCAATTTGGAAGTCCAGGATCTTGACAACAATACCCTGAAATTTGGTGGGATATCCGCCACTACCACATCCATAACTATAGTTTTAGAAGGCAATTTGTTTAAGGTTACCACCATGTCTTTAATTAATCCAAGGCATTTTACTCTTTTATAATCGAAAGAGTACAGATCTTTATAAGGTCTTGTTACCTCCAATCCCAAACTTTCTACCACTCCCTTAGTCATTAGATTATGCGATGCCCCTGATTCCAGCATAGCATTATGGACAACTTTATCATGCACATTTATACTTAAATAGAAAGGAGGAACTTCTTCCCCTTCTAAATTTTCAACTTTTGATCCAAATGAAATAGCAGGATTATCATCATTCAGTTCTAAAATGTCATACTGCCATTCCCCTTGATTTTTGACCATTTTTGTGATAGTATCCCTGTATTCAGTGTTTCTCAATAACTCATTAAATGGAACATACATATTTATCTTTGAAAGTTCATTTTGTAAATTAAAACTAGAACTAATTCTTTCCACATCAACCGGAGTCCCCTGTTTTGTTATTTTATCCTTGTGTACACCATTTTCAGCCTCTTTATTTACAAAAGAGTCTTTTTGTAGTTCTTTTCTCTTTTCTACATTCAAAGAATTAGTAGAAGCCTTATTTGGATTCACCTTCCCTTTATTTATGAGGACATCCCTGTTCCTCAACTTGATTTTCCTCTGCACATCATCCATAGCATGTAAATAACCCCTTTGATACAACTCGTTCTTCCTTTCAAATTCTTTATTTCCACCCTCTTGCTCGAACAAGTTATGCTCCTCTTCAGTAATATAGATCTCTGAATCCTGCTCTCTGAAAAGGTGAATCTCATTTTCAGCTAGATCTTCTTCATCAGCAACATAATTTTTAGGAAAAGGTGGACGAATTGGCTGTTCCTCCTGATTTCTTGGATTCCTCATATCTCTCTGCCGGTTTTGGGGGGGGACAGGAGGATTCGGTCTTCTGAAATTAGGATTCCTAATTTGAGGCTCAGCTTGTTCTCTATTGAATCCTGTATTATCCATAGTTAATCTGTCCATCAACTTTTCCATGGTTTTCAACATCATTTCAAATTTGACATCACTAGAAGAAGAAGTAGAAGGAAAATTTTCTTCCTTCTTTCTTCTGTCAATATCCCTATATTTCATCTTTCCACTCGCCATCATGTTTGCTTCTACTTCTAGAGCATCTGTAAACATGGTAGCAAGAGTTGCTGATTTTCTCTCCCTTAATGAAAATGATCAAAAGCTCCAGCATAGTGTAATTTTGTTGTGGCTGCAGAAGGTTTTATATCCTCCGAGATGGAATTGTAAACCCTCATAAATCTGCTAGAGAATTCATGAACATATTCGAAACCTCCTTTTTTGTGACTGTTATACTGAGATAAAAGCTGCAAAGGGTTCTATTTATCATCCCATCTATCTAAAAATGCATTCTG
The DNA here is from genome assembly GCA_001517045.1 of Pseudotsuga menziesii. Classification (NCBI taxonomy): domain Eukaryota; kingdom Viridiplantae; phylum Streptophyta; class Pinopsida; order Pinales; family Pinaceae; genus Pseudotsuga; species Pseudotsuga menziesii. The sequence goes on along the minus strand of LPNX010705194.1, from coordinate 1,418 downwards.
AAAGGCCTGAAAATTCACTATAGACCCATTTGGCAGATCTTTAAACCACTTCCTTGCTTCACCTAACAAACTCTGGGCAAATAACCACATTTTGACATCTGGGAAATCAACTTCTTCCAAGTCAATGAAATCTTCAAACTTGGCAACATGTTGTTTTGCGGTTATGTCACCTTCTCCATCAAATAAGGAAATTCTTTGGGAATAATTCAGAGGAAGATCATGCAATACAGCAGGAAAACGCAGGGGAGCAAATCTGGTTGCCATTGTTCTAGGTGGATTCGCAGGGATTGAAGAGGTTTGAGTATTCTGAGAGGTAAATGTTTCAGCCTTTGTGGTTTGTTGCAAATCTCTCCAAAGGGAATCCAACAAGTAAGATTCTAACCTACGGGGATTAAACTAAGTAATCTTAAGGTCAGACTCAGATTTGGTTTTCAACATATTTTTTCCAATGTTAACTTCCCATTTTGTATCAATATGAGAATCTTGAGATGATGATGCACCAAACAAAGGAAAATCGATCTTTTCTTTATTTTTTCTTTTAAATAGCTTTTCTGGGTCTTCAAAACTTTTCAAGATTTCGGTATCAGAGTTACCTCGCGTGTGTCTTCTCGAAGCCAGAATGACTTCTTTATTTTTTCTTTTAAATAGCTTTTCTGGGTCTTCAAAACTTTTCAAGATTTCGGTATCAGAGTTACCTCGCATGTGTCTTCTCGAAGCCAGAATGACTCCTTAAGTTCTGAACAAGCTTCACAATGGAGTCGCCAGGGCAAATATACAACCTCTTATGCTGATAAAATTCCTGTTTGCCCACAGAAATCTTTCTTCAAACTTTGTCGTTCTCCCAGGGCAGATATGCACTTTCTTTCCCTGGAAACGACGCCAGTTTGTTAGCACTCAGAATGTACTCAGGTTGTAAGAAGTAAATCCCAAGAGTAACAGCAAAACCACTTTTAGAAAGAAACTAGCTTTTCTTTCTAGAGAGGGATCTCTTAGAAACATATTTAACAATTCCAGAAATATATGTCAACATGCAAAGATTATAAAGGTTGTCGAAACAATACACAGAACCATTGGGTATGGAGTCACATATAGATAAAAATATCACAAAATCGCATGTTTAGGAATTTATCAAAGGCAAGGTAACCATTTAATCACAGTCATTCATCGATTCATTTGGAATGGAAGAAAAGAGAACAGTCCATCAATACAGATCATCATATGATGAATTCTATATTGACTTTAGCAGAAGGATTTATAAAATATTTGAAATAATGATCAGAGCATGACCACCAATGAGTTCCAATCATTCAACGCAATATTTCAAATACGAAGGAAAACATAATGGAGTGTAAAACTGGAAAAAACAATCACAGAGAAAGAGAAGCACAGACTGTAATATAAATGACGCATGAATCTCT
>LPNX010705163.1:0-14943 GCA_001517045.1 Pseudotsuga menziesii | reverse complement strand
GAACCTCCTTCAAATAATTTACCATATTTGAGAATGGTATGCTAAGAGTGATTTGTATAGTGTTTTGAAATTGAAATAGAATTCCATAGCATCAATTTTCCTTTACATAAACTCCATAACAAGTCAGACCCCAAAACCTTACTTAGAATGTTCAACAAATGTGCGTTGTGGCTCCTTTCCTCATTTTCTTAAAGACTTTATCCCATGCCAATAGTGATGACCTATATCTCTAAGAAGTTTAATTCCACAAGAAAGTCCTCATCACCTTTTCAAAAGCTCTTAAGGAACCCTGTGTAGCTACCACAATAGGATAATGATGATTTGGAAAATAATGCCAAAAAATATTTTATGATTTTTATTCCGATTAAAAATCCTCCTTCAATTATCTTAAGAATATGCAGATAAAGTGTATTTCATACAAAAAAGAACCGGTCATGTATGCAGCCACTGCAAGTACTGTTAAAACTCAAAATCAGTTTTCTATCTACCAAAATACCCAAAGGCTTAAACCAATGTTGTGAATATCGACATGTTTTTCTGGTTATTTTTATACACAAGTTGTATCCATCTTCCATCATTGTCGGTATTAACTTGAAAACTACTTTGAGCTAGTTTTTCCTGTGGATCAAGAGTCAGCAGGTAGTTGAGTTGAGACATTATATGACAACCATGGACTTTGTGTTTTGGACTTTAGCATTGGTAGAAAGGGTTTGGCATTCTGATCTACCTGACAGGTTGTTTAATCATATTGTCACTCACCTAATTAAGGACAAACTATTTCAAATATTTGGACAGAGTAACACAAAGGAAATCCTTCTTCTATGTTGTAGGATTCAAAAAAGCGTGGCTTTATGACAAATGAAGGCTACATTTGGTACAGAAATAGAGTGCAGAAGACTTTAGAATTCCATGGAAAGGTCAAGGCACTTTATCCACACACAATAAGAAAGGTATGCATTCTGGTCTGTTGAAAAATCCTCATCTCAATAAGAAAAGGAAACTAATGTATCCTTGCACTCCGAAGGTCAACAAGTAATAAACTCATAAACATGGGATTTCTTGGTAAATCAAAATATAAAGATTTATGTAGCCGAGATTTTGGTATGAGTGCAGTGCCATCCATTGGATACCTAGATATCTTTTACCCAGGCCCTAATAATATTTTTGGGTGGCCTCAACCCACAAAATATTTCAAGAGGGTTTGTTATTTAAATGGAAATTTAGCCTCTCCCATTAGTCCAGTTGAATGACAAACTCTGAACTGTAGTATCAGCTATTTCAGAGGCTACAAAACCCTTGAACTCAATAATGATGGCTAGGAGCCAATCACTATGGACTCATAGCTTGGTGGTACTGGACAGGAGCAAATTCCCAAAGATCACAATGGTCTACTGCCTTATGTAAGGCTACTAACTACTATTGTTTGATGTTTTATTGTTTATGCTTGCGCCTAGGGCTATTTGGTGTGACTCATGGGACTTATGTTATTTATCAATATTTTTCTATGTTGTACTAGTTTCCGAAACGTGGGAATGTTGGGAATATGGATACAAATATCAGATGCATCCAGATCATTCCCCAAAAATATAAAAATAAAATAATTAAAAAAACTATTGATTTGTCATCGATAAATTTAAATTATAATACTATTAATAATTATATCATTATTCTATGTAACATAAATTTTAAGCATAGAAAGCATCAAGGTTAAAATTGACAAAATATAAAAATATCGTTCACAATTCAATCAAACTACAAGTAACATACCATCTTCAGTAACCTTGAATATTCACCATGCTTGGGGATTATAGTATTGTATATAACAAAATTAGGCCTGGAATGCCTTCTTCTCATCTCATTTAACAATTCCCTTTCCTCATCTGATCTACCAACATTAATGCAAAAGGTATCCATCAATGTAGGGAAGGCCATAGTATCTTCCTTCCAGTATGCAGTCCTCTACCTTTATTCCTGATTCATCCACTTTCTTAGCTGTCCCAAGAAATTTTATGTATATTGTGAAGGTGTAAACATTGGGATTCAAGACCAATATTTGTTTTTCTATAAAATAAATTATGTAATATCAAAGGTTATTTGAATCTTGAATACAAGATATTCTCTTGGAAAGAGTTCTCGATTCCAAGAAAAGAGAACTTCCTACAGTTTGTGCAATTATAGGTCCCATCCTTGGTTGGGAATTCATTAAGGAAATACCTTTGTATATTCTAGAGTGATAATCATTTGGGATAGGTCACAATAATCCAACAAGTTTAAATATCATTTTTACATTTCTCCATGGATTGTGTGAGGAAAACAATGAGAAACAGGGAGCGAAATGATGTCTAGATATATCTGAATTAGACACAAAAAGTACAATATAGTTTTGACTTAGTTGGAATCTAGAATATATCCTAAAATCCTTCTTGGTCTACCAATACACTTGATTGTTGAGTACTATGCATTGAATCCAAACAAACAAAAATTCCTAAACAAAGGGAAGTTGGACTATCCAAGTCTTTAACACCATGCCATATTTTCTGACAATATACTTGTAGCTGTATTTGTTGTGAACTATAATATATTTAATGCTAAGGAAACATAAAAGTTGTGTTTCACTTTCACCTAGTTACAAGTTAAACCATGCATCCATGAGAATGTGGCTTTTGGAAAATCCTCTCAATTATGCTTCAATTCAATTTTAGAATATTGATATGGTTAAATTCATGTTATTCTCCAATTTTAAATCAACTTGAATATGCATATATGAAGAGTATTATCAAATATTTCACAGGTTGTTTCTCATGACATTGGATGCTTCTCACAATACTTGTTGTCGCATACAAGTCAAAACTGTGGTTGTTGGCAGCTGCTCAATGCTAAGGGCACCTCTCACAATCAACTAAAGCCACACTCACACCTCTTTCCCACCTATCACACTCATAGTGCTGCTCACTCAAACAAAACCTTATCAAACCATAAGAAAAAATATAATTCATGTGAAACATGGAAATATTTCCAAGTTTCTGAAATGAGAATGTCTAGAAATGTCACCCCAAAATGGGTACAGCTAGGGGACAAAAAATATAGATATATAGTTTATTTCAAGTGATACATCATCTTGCAAAACAATAAGCAACAAAAATAAGAATGATACACATAAATGACACTTTAGAAGGAAACACTTGTCTATATTAACTCTCATAGATGATTACATGATGCAAAATCTTATATCTTGGTGGTATTTAGTAATTCCAATCCAATACCCTCGTATATGATAGAATATAGTGGAAATGCTACAATATTTCCAACCCTTAAATCCTAAACATTGTTAAGTATACTCAACTTTTAAAGGGATGTGAAATTTAACTCTCCTTATGAACTTTGATGAGGTTGGAACCATCTCAAACATCCTAAAACAATAAATGGTAATGTTAAAAATTTAAGTTCTAAGAGTTTAATATTACCATTAATTACAAGTTATGATAATAGACATGTCCATATAGGCTAGCGTGTCTCATGTCTGTGTATCCGACACAGATTCACGGATAGAGCGTGTCGGACACGTCTCTCAAGTGTGTCCCAATTTCGGACACGCGTGTCCCATGCCTATCAGGACATGTCCTGAAAAGAGGACATGTTTTTTGTAGAAGGGATGCCCAGGACCACTTTAAAACCAAAATTTGACTTATTTTTTGTCATTTTCAATTGTGGAGAGAGATCTAAGAATTGTTTTTTGTGTAGGTGAGGAACATTTAAGGGATTTGTAAATGTGTAATACTAATTACTAATGTTAAATGTGCATTGATTTTGATTTCTATTGCATATTTGTAAACATTTGTATCTATATGTCTATATTTTTAATATTTATAATTTAATATATATATATATATAACGTGTCCTGATTTCGAGGATCACCATGTCCATGTCGGACACTTGAATCCCCCTGTCCCGAGTCCTCATGTCAGGTGACTTAGCATGTGTGTATACCATTTGACTCAACTTAACAACCTTGATTATTCAACTGTTGAACAAACAATGACCCAATTTAACCACCTAGATAGGCCAACCTTGGAATAAACAATGATTCCCTCTTTAAGAAATGAATCACATGATGTGACATGATACTATTGACTCTTCGTGGATATATCAACTAACCCAACTTAACGACTTTGATGGCTCAACTATGAAACAAACAGTGACCTAATTTAATGTCCATCATGGGCCAACCGCAGAATACAGAATTCCCCCTTACAGGGTGTGTCAACCCTACATACCCTTTGACAAAACAAATGCACTCCTCGCAGTGTAATAAATGTTATATATGCTGAGATATACATTCATTGGATCTTAAATATAATGATGTAGGTTCCAGCCTATACAACATTAATTATTCTGCTATGAAGTACATATTGACAAAAAAATAACAAGACAGACCACCTGGTGTATGTTGGGAGCCTTTCTAATGCCCACCAATCTAGCCAGTTCCCTAGCATATGAAATGTAGTAATGATTCCAAGCAGTACCTCATCAAAAATACTTTGTATTCATATATCAAAGAAGGATATCCCCTTAAAAACTCACAATGAAGTGTAGTAATGATACATGGTGAAGATGTAGTAATGATACATGGTGAAGATGGCATGAAAATTAAAGGCTATAAGATTAAAATAAGAAAACAACAACCATTACTAGCGAGTTTTCATGGAGAAAAGTTACTTACTTGATACCAGAGGAAAATTGCAGTGACTAGTATAAAAACAACGAAGACCTGCCAAGAAATATGAGACATTATTGTTACAATTCCTAATGGTTGAATTACTACAAATGATAACCCTCCAAATCTATAAGGAATGTCCGTGTCTACAATACTCTGATATGTCGATGCCTGTGGATAGAGAAGGGAAATTTCACTTAGCAAGAAATAATTCCTAATGGTTGAATTATTTCAAATGATAACCCTCCAAATCTATAAGGAATGTTCATGTCTACAATACTCTGATATGTCGATGCCTGTGGATAGAGAAGGGAAATTTCACTCGGCAGGAAATATCAGTTGTGCATGCTATTTCTTCACATCAATTATACTACCAGTTTATTGACTTGAATTAGAATCAATCTAAAATCTAAAAACCTCTAATCTATAGCAATTCTATATAGATGCCTAGGTTTATAGTTTGCATTCACAATTGTTGTTTAAATGGGAAATATGAAAGCATCGCAAACAAACTATGTTTTTCTATGTTATCTTTTGCTTATCAAACAATTTCAAGTTTGTTGAATACAAACATGTACTGACCTGATTCAAGATGCGTCCAGTTAGGGTTGAATCAAAGAAGGACATTGGTGCATGGAAGATGCATGCAAGCATGGTTGTGAAAAGTATTTGTGTAGTCTCAGTTGCTGTAGTTGCTATAAGCAAAGACCTTATGAATACACATATGGAACTCCCTATTACAAGTAATATGTACACAAGAATGAGAAATCTACTGCTGACTTTGGACTTCTGGTATTGAGTTGGAGGGGAAGCCCAATCCATCCAGTAATTTCTACTGGTTTGCAGCAGCTTGAACAGTATGTGTGCTACCAATATGATAAGAACCAAGGCACCCTTATATGCTACAGTTATAAAAGAAGAGTAGACTTTCATTTTGACCTTCCTAGTTTCTCTTTCTTCTTCCTTTACAACCTCTTCAAATCTATTTTCATTGATTCTTGTCACTCGGTCCTATACATCCTCATTTTGATATGGTTTATTAGATTTAGAGTCCATGGTATTGAAGAATCTACTTCTGCTATTGCCTATTTGTGGCACTATCCTCCTAGCTGAAATCTATGTTGCACCAATTGCATTCAAAGTCTGCTGGTGTGCACCAACTAGCTTTAATAAATCCGTACCACCCAATATATCTTCATTCCTCCCAACTTGAACAATGTCTCCATCTTGCATAACCTTCAAATTTTCCCAAAAAATTCCTAACAATTTTGATGACTTGACACTAGAAATTTCCTATTCAAAGAGTAAATTGTTGTGTACATACAGGTTACAAATTTTCAAGTGTAGAAAGCAGGCTCACCAGTATAAGGTCAAATGCAGATAAAAGTTCTACTTAATGTGTGACACATACCACTATATTCAATCCCAAAACTCCAAGAAGGCACTCCTGTTAGATTATTTAGTGAACTAATGAGGCATTTTTCTATGCATTCAAATAAAAGTGTACTTTGACAATCTACTCTATAAATGCATTCAATCCTTCTAATTGGAGATGGAGAGAATTACTTTAAAGAGATGATCTTCTGTATGAGCATCAACATCACTAAAAGGGTCGTCGAGATGATAGACATCTGCATTTGGGTAGATTGCACAAGCAAGTTTTATTCTTTGCTTTTGTCTTCCACTCAAATTGATCCCTCTTTCTCCAATCTCTGTCTGATTCCCATGAGAAAACAATTCTAGTTCTTTTTTAGAGCACATAATTCAAGTACATTTTCATACTTGTTTCTATTCATCTTGTTCCCAAATAAGATGTTCTCTTCAATTTCCCCACTTTGAATCCTTACAGACTGGAACATAAGCTATGGTAACAATGACCTTCACAATCCATGATAGCTTGGATATTTCTCCCAAAATACTGGATAACAAGCTTGACTTTCTAGAAGATATTGATCCATAGACTGCAACTTTCATGCCTTTTCTTAGTTGCAAATTTAGTCCCCTTAACGTAAGATTATTGGAGGTTGGATCCCATGAAAATTATCCATCTTTGATCTCAACTACAATGTTGGTTGAATCCCTAGGTAGATTCTCTACTGCATTGCATTGCAGCTCTTCCTCCTATACAAAAGTGGTTATTTGGTTTAATGACACCTTGCATTGAGAAATCATAGAAACCAATTCGGGCAGATTATATATAGACTCTTGAAGGATTTGGAAAGTTGCTAAGGCAGAAAGCACTTTACCTACTGTTAATGGAACCTCTATTAGAAAGAAGGTACCAAATGTAATAGCAGACACGAAGGTGGGTGTCGTCCAGACGAGAAAAGTGACTACAGAGGAGGTATACAGATATGTTCGTAGATATCCTTGTTCAACCCTTCTCAACACTTGGAGCCTATGTAGATATAAGGTTTCCCAAGATTGCAGTTTTTGTATCCTTGTGCTCTTTAATATCTCTGAGGTAGCCTTCATACGTCTATCCTTTGCCTCCATTATCTTACCCTAATATTTCTCTTGTAGTTCAGCGAAAGGAGTATTTCCAACCATGATTCCAACTGTGGCTACTAGCCCTGCAATAGATGCCACACCAATATTCTTGTATAGAATTACTAAATCCAGGAGCACCTATAGAGGGAGAAGCCATATATCATGCATGTACCAGGAAAAATTTCCAATGCATTCCACATCTACACTCATATAATCTATAATTTCACCAACAATATGCTTTTGTCTAGACTTGTTAGACAGACACAAGCATTTTCTGTATATAAGAGCTGTTAGACTTGATATAACCCACATCCTGAGCTATTGGGATCCAAAATACCATTGTTCATAGCATACCCTGCAATCATATCGCTCCACAAAACCACATTCCATTCAGGAATATTGTCAAACATTTTCCTTGCATCCTCAAGAACGGGAGGAACAAGGAATCCTCAAGAACAGGAGGAACAGGAATAGAAAACATGTTATCCCCACATCCTTTAAGGACTATAATGAGAAACAACAGCATCGTGAAGTGATCAATTACCCCCAAAGGTGAAATGACAACAAGCAAACATAGGCATGAACACTCACACACAAACGACTTCAATACTTTCTCTGAAACACACTATCCAACAAGTTTGGTTATTCAGAAACGAGGCGTGCTGTTGGAGGATTTGGCAGAACCTTCTATAGCTGATATGAAGGATATGCTACCTATTTATCATATTAGGGATAAGGATTGTGGGGAATTATAGTCCTCTATTTCACAACTTATTTATACTAGGAGATTTCTATCGTTAGGGAGTCCTCCCCTTATTGTATCGATGTTCCAATATATTTTACCATTGTATTTCGTTTGCATAGATGCATGTCAGTCACGATTTTGATTCAAGACAAGTTGTTTGGTTTTTTTTCTATTTATGCCACCAACCCTAGTGCTGATAGGTTTATTGTTTAGGAATGGATGGCTTCTTCACTCGCAACTACGAAATGGACCATTGGTGGGGATTTGAATATGGTGGAGCAGGAGAGCGACAGAGATGGTGGTGTTGGCAGTGTTATTTCGAGTTTGGAGAAGCAGGCATGGTCTTGATTCAAATTTTATTGACATATGTTTGACCCTATTCATAGAAAGAGGGATTTCAATTATGGGGTTGGTTCAGATTGTGCCACTTTCGTGACCCATCAAGGAGGATATAAGGTTTAGGGGTGATTGGATCACTTGTATGGGATTTGGGATGGGAGTATATTCTATGGAAGCTCCAACAAATTGATCCGTGGATGAAATACCACAATGCTTGATAACCTTCCCATTAAGACTTCCATATTGCTTTGCAGCAATATGATCCTCCTTTGTTCCTTTTCAAGTTTAATGTTTCCTACCTAGAATCTCTTGACTTTATAGTTTTAGTGTTTGGGGTTTGAAATCTTTACCCTCAGCCACAAAAGGATACAATATAGTTTATTTGGTGAGATGTGTTTCTTTTCCATACAATTATTTCATGTGAGGTTGGGGATGATTGATTGCTCATAACTTGAGGGGAGAGTTAAAGGAGGCAAAAAGATAACTTGAAGAGGTTTGAGTCTCCTTGGAGGAGGATTCACACCACACCTCTCTCTAAGAGGAAGCAATGTGGTGTGAGATGGTTGTTCAGAAATAGGAGTATACTACAAAAGCTTCTAGAGTTTACGTATGATTAGTGAAATGTATGTAGTCTTGAAATTTTGTTTTCTATTTTGAAGCACATAGTATATGTTGATTGGATAATTGGCCTTTTTTTGGAAGTGTTATACCACATATGGTATGTGGTATAGAGGATATTATTGTTTTTCTAGGCCATGACCTCTATTGTGGCTAACCATGATTTGATCACGATGGATTGTCCAATCTTTTATAGACTTATCTTCCGAGGACACAAAGTCTTGGGATTCTCGAGACTTTTAGATGAGGGATAGATCAATGCAATCTCATTAAGGGCCAATGCTTTCAGATATGATGTGACAAATGTTTCATTTCTTGTGCTATAATTTATGATGCCACTGATCACTGATTGAAAGTGGGATATCACATAAAATGCCAAAATTAGAACCAACCAACACCTGCCAATAATAACCACAAAATTGATTTGATAATAATTTTTTTAGAATAATGAGGAAGGATTGTGAGACTACCATAAGGAGGCGAGTAAGCATAAACAACAAAAAAATAATAGGATAAGAGGTGTATATAAAAGGAACAAGCTACCAATCAAATCGAGCAGCATTAACTTATATCTCATTCCCTTTTTCCTTTCCCTCGATAACTGTTGGTTTTATTTCTCACATTGAATTTCCCAAGTTCATCTAGATAGCTCATGCTTTATGCTTGCAAGGATATTTGAGGCATTTGATAACACAATAGGTAATAAAAAAAACATAAAGGAAATAAAACTGAAGGTCTAAACATTGTTTCCATTCTAGAGGTAGTGGAGACTCAACATGAAGCTCAATACCAATATTTGATAGTTTCAATTTTTATCCATCGACACCAATCTCATCACCATGTTTAGAATTGCATAAATTCCAACTCCATTTACTCTTCTTAGATATGTCTTCAAGCATCTTCTTACATCCAGATAGATTACTTCTAAATCCGGTCATTTTAGCCTAAGTCTTCAACACCGTAGGGTAGGGTTATGATTCATATAATGGGGCAATGGTTCCATTCTCAGTGGCCACGGCCCCTCATAACCCACCAAAGCCTCCTTGCCTCCAGCCAATGCAAAATATTTGGCTCCAACTCTCTATTTGAACAGGTTATTTGGTGCCAATCTCCATGTGTTCAGGAAAATCGGCCATCGACCATGAATGTCGTCAAATAGAGGTGGGTCGAGAACTGTTGGGTCGACAGCTGCATTTGCATATAGATTTTTTTGTTTTAGTTATATATTTTTTTGTTTTAGTTTTCTTATTTTATTATATAAATTATGTTAATTGGTTATATATAATATTTTTTTAATAATTATTATATAAGTTGTTTAGTTTTATAGATTAGGATTAATATAAAATTTAGTTAAGTTGTGTTTTATATAAATATAATAATTTGTGTTTTTTATAAATATAATATTGTTTTATTATTATAAAATATTTGTTTTAATGGTATTTTTTGTTATATTAAAAGTATATATAATAAACTTGGATCGAGGACGTTGGCCAAGAAGAGTTGTGCAAATCGTGACTTAGGTAGGTGGTGACATCAAATGCAAATTTAACTAGCCACTAATGCATAAAGGAGGTTTAACTTGATAGTAATAAGGAGAGGTCATCACTACATTATACGAATCATATTCTGCGAGGTCATGAGTCCCGTAAGAGGTAGAGGATTCAAAATATTTCTCTAAAACTCCGATATGGGGTCAGGCCTCTATGTTTATATTGCATATGGATCTCAGACTGGTTCTGGGTCAGCACCCCTGTTTAATTATTATTGAGTCTTTGATTGGTTAAAATATTGTTCTTGGTGCTTACACTGGTTCAATTATTATTGGATCAATTGCTACGACGTTTAAAGGAACTAATCCTGGTGAAGCTACATCGACCGGTGCAACTAGTCTGACGGTCACAGATCACGATAGTTATATTAAAGTTAGAAAAGAACCTATGTATGGGACTTGCAGGGACTCTTACATTGAAGGTAAACAACTAGTTATGATGATTCTAGGTATCGATATGGTACTGGTTCTAGTCCCTAATTCGCAATTGACGTATTAGGAACATATTTTTCCTTTGACATGTGCTTAATCGGGTTTTCTTCAATGGTGCAACATGGATAAACATGGTTAAGAGAAAATTCATGAAATTGATTTGTTGGATCTCTGAATATCAAGGTTTATGGCACCAATATTACTAATAGAAGGTAGACAATGTACAAAATTTACACTTCATTGTCAAAATTGCAATTTTCCATGACACAGTTAAAAATGACTAACATAAATGACTAATTCATATTCTTTTAGCTAGTAATTTTTTTATGCCGTGACTAAATTAGTCGCTAATTTTAGTTGTTTATAGTTGGGTCAATCAAAATTTCTCATATTTATTAGTAAATCACTTGAAAACCTGTGGTGACTAGAATTTTTACTCATGTAGGAGCTAATTCCTCATTTTGTACTAGTGTTTCCTGCATTTCTTTAGGGCTTGACTAGAACCTAGAAACCAAACCTACAACTTTCTATACATCCAGTATTGTCGATGTCACATATAGCAGGATTCCTATCATGGAGCTGTACATTGTATGATCCACTTCCAAAGATACATCGTCCTTACTTAATTTGCACCCAACTGTGATCATAGGAGTACTAACAGGTTTGGAGTCTTGCATATTAAAAATTTTAAGCATGTCTTTGATGTACTTACTTTGAGAGATAAATATTCCTTTGTCTGTTTAGTAAAATTGCAACCCCAAGAAGATTGTTAGTTCACCCAACATTGACATTTCAAATTCCTTCTTCATTTGGTGTTTGTAAACTGCTTTCAAATATAATGTCATCTACATAAACAACAACAATGACCATTTTTTCATCTTTGATTTTAAGTAGAGATTACTTTCAGTGACCCCTCCCTTAAATCCTTATTGTTTTAAATAGTTGTCTAGCCTTGAAAACTAGGCCCTTGAAGCTTGTTTGAGACCATACAGTGTTTTTTTTTGTTTGGAAACATAGTTTCTATTTTCTAATGATAGGAAATATTCAGGTTGTTTAATATAAACCTCTTCTTCTATTTTTCCATTCAAAAACTTAGACTTAACATCCATTTGATACACTTTAAATTTTTTATTGCATGTAAGTGCTAGAAACATTATGATTCCTTCAAGTCTTTCCACAGGAGAATAGGTTTATTCGAAATCAATACCTTCTACCTGAGCATACCCTTTACATACTAATATTTCCTTGTTTCTTATCACTTGACCATCATTGAATTTGTTCTTGAAACCCATTTGGTTCCTATAACATTCATATCTTTAGGTCTTGGAGAAAGTTCCCATCTCGTTTTTCTCAGTATGATTTAATTCTTCATTCATGGCTTTGATCCATTCATTATTCTTGCTTTCTTCTCTAATGTTCTTAGGTTCCACTATTGAGAATAGGGCCTTTTCATTAAATGTTAGTTGTCTCCTTGTACTAAATCCAACATTTTTATCACCTATGATCTTTGTTTCTAGAAGATTCTTTTGTATCCTTCTAGATGTATTTTTCATATCAAGTCTTGAAGAGTATTCTTCCCTTTCCTATTTATATTCCTTTTCTATTCCTTCTTCTTCATCATGAGTACTTTTGTCCTCTTGCAATTCTTCCTTTTCTTCATTATTTGTATTTTCACCACTATCATGACTTCTTTCTCTTCTTGGTTTTATATCATCTACTCTTAGATATGCAATTTCTACACTCTTGTGTAACCTTTTATTGTAACATCTATATTCCTTATTGGTGGATGAATATCCTAGAAATATTTCTTGATCAGTCCGTGAGTCAAACTTGCCAAGGTCATCCTTGTTCCTTTTAATGTAACAATTACTTCCAAATAATTTGTAATATTTGACTGAGGCTTGTCTCCCATACCATAGTTCATAAGGGGTCTTGTCCTTATTCATTCTGAGTTGTCTTCTATTAAGTATCTAGACAGATGTGTATACTGCTTCTTTCCAATAGGCATCTAATATCTTTTCTTCATTTAGCATTGTTCTGCAAGCCTCTTGGACTGTTACGATTTTTCCTTTCAACATCATCGTTCTGCTAAGGTGTTTTTGCAGCTAAAAATTGACTCTTAATTCCATGTGTCTCACAAAACTCATTGAAATCATTTGAAGTAAACTCTCCCCCATTCTTGTATCTAAAACATATGATTTTCACATGTGTCTCATTTTTAACCATTGCTTTGAATATTTTGAACTTCTCAAAGGATTCTGGTTTTTCTTTGTGAAATGTCACCCAAGTCATCCTTGTGTAATCATTAATGAGAAACATGAAATAATATCCTCCTTGCAGAATTTAAGTTCTTTTTGGTCCGCAGAGATCTGTGTGCACTATTTCCAGAGGATTTGAGGTCATATGTTCTTGGCTTTTAAAACTCACTCTAGTTTTCTTCCCATGTTGACAATGTTTAAAAACTTAGTTAAGAGGTTTTACAATTTTAGGCAAGTTTCTTACAGCTTCCTTCTTACTTATTCTAACAAGATTGCAAAATTTAAATGTCCCAACCTCCTGTTCCATAACCAACTTCCATCAACCATACTTAAGTAACATTGATTTTCATTTTCTAGGATGTACACATTGTCTTAATTTATTATAACCATGCCAACAACTCTTCCTAAGTTCTTTTTCCTAATTTCACATTTCTCTGAGTGAAAAATACAGATGTTCCCTTGATCACATGTTTGACTTACACTAAGGATATTAGTCTTGATATTTTCTACTAGTAATGCATTTTCATTTTTTATCTTGTTATTAAAAACTTCCTTTGCCAATTATCTTGGAAGACAAATTGTCTCCAAAAGTGACTTTAACCTTATTATCTTTTAGTGTTATGATTTTGTTTAGGTCACCAGTCATATGTTTTGAACACCCACTATCCAAGTGCCATAGATTTTGTTAGGATATTTAGACAGTTAGGAGTTAGTTAAGATCAACTTGTGTAATATATCCGTTAGGTAAAGTGTGTTTTTTTAGTATGCATTAGTATGCATTTGTAAATATTCTAATTCGACGGTCACGGTATGCTCTAGACATAAAGTGATCTGATGGTTCAACTTCTCTTAGATCATACCTACCATTGATCCATGGCTTAACACCTAATTGGTCCATGATATATATTTAAAGAGCATGGAGGGTCCTTGGCTAGTTGATCGATTATGGGAAGCTCATGTAACTTTCTTTCTTTTGCATAATAAATTGCTCCAAGTACCTATTTGGCTGGGGCCGTGGACTGTTTCCCTCTTGGGGGTTTTAACCACATGACAAAAATCGATGTATTGATCTGTCATCTTTTTGTGTCAAGTGGTTTCTGTAGGTGTTTGGTCTATTGGGAGTACCCCGTGTACCTGGACATGGTACCAGAGTGTTTATGAAGAGATGCTTTCGACTTTGATCAAGATGTGGAACCGGTGTTGCCGAAACCTTGAAATGGTTTTTGGTTCTAGATTTCTGTGCATTTGTGGCCTGTGGGAGCTATTCCATTGCATCAAGAGCACCATTTTCATATTTTTTCAATTTTATTGTTAGATCTTTATTGTTTTAGTCTCGGACTATTGGCTTCCCTGGCTGCGTATGATCTTTGTCATGGACCTTGTGTGATCGCGACGAATCAGAAACATAAAGGGAAATTTTTTTCCTTGTCTTCTCGTCTATGTATGCTCTTTGTCATGCACCTTGTGTGATCATGACAAATAAAAAACAGAGATAAAAATTGGAAATGTATACTTTCCAAGTAAGCTAACCAAGCTTTAACCCCATTGTATGGAAAAAAATTTGTTTTCGTTTTCCATGTTTTTTGTGATTTGCAGGAAAAAAAAGGCAAGGATGGAGAACGAGAGAGAAGAATAAAAAAAAAACTCCCTCTTCCTCTTTCCATTCTTTTACATACCTTTTAAACTTAACTCACTTCATCCAAAGTTGCTTTATTCCTTAATAGGTCTTGAGTTCAAGTCTTATTAAGCTACTTTTTAGTGCATGCAATTTCTATTTTCAAGTTGCTTTATTGTAAAA
>LPNX010705132.1:0-23314 GCA_001517045.1 Pseudotsuga menziesii | reverse complement strand
GAAACTAAAAAAGATTATATTATAAACGGGCTGTGCACAGCCATTTAGTACATAGCAAAAAAGAGAAAGGATAATCCTGCAGAACAGAGGTAGAGCACTGTAGACTAAGTCTGAAAAGAGTCCAAAAAACTACATATAGGGTTCTTCCATGGTGGCTAACAGTACAGGCAGTGTATACCCTTATATATTGCTGACATAATAAAAGACAAAAAAACATGAGTGCATAAAAACCATATTACAGGTGGCCTCTTAAGTGGATTGGTTGCACAACGGACTCTTCTTCCATCGGATGCTCCCCTTCAATTGTTGCTCCACTGATCCTACTGCCCTGGTTCATGGAGATGAGACGAGCAAAATCCTCCTGAATCCTATCTACCTTCCCCAGCATCTCGCGCAAGGTGCTTTCATTATCGTCGATTCTGGAGTCGTGATTGCTGATTTGAAGAGAAGTGTAGCTCATAGTGTCCTCCATATTTTTTATGACACGAGCTGTCTCCCTGTTATCCATGATTCCTATTGAAATCACCTCATGCAAACGCCTCATATTTTTCTTGATGTCTTGGATACCTGCATTGTCCCCTAGCTGGGCCATTCTGTCAAAATAAGAGGAAATATCAAGACAGTCGAGTCGCCTGGACAGAGTATCAGCAACCAAGTTGCTGCTCGAACCCACAAGCCCTGAACAATTGAGAATGCCACTTAGGACAACCAGCTCCTGTTGAAGCACCGAACACCCCTGTCTATCGGTGAAGACCAAAGTTCCAACCGCGCCCTCCTGCCACCCAGAACAGTTGCAACCAAGAACACAACACGGGCTGCCAACACAGGTGGGATTTACTGCACCAGAGCCATGAGACCACAACGCTAGGGTGAGATTACAGCAACAATTGGAGAAGGATGCAAATGCCAGCCTCTCCTTAACAAATGATCGCGTCAACGGGAGAACCTGCCAGGGAATACCATATAGATGACCACCTTCAATACCAGACACCACCTCCTGGAGGATGCGGGCCCTGTCTTGCAAGCCGAACGGAGTCGAGACCAAGAGAGAATGCATGACTTCACAGTGCAGCGGTATAAGGAGAAACCCAACTTCAGAGAAAACGTGCGGAGGGGGGTAGCAATAATATCACCGTCTCATCCATTTAATGCTGGGAAAGCTCGAAAATGGGGAAGACCTGACCGTAGAGCACACGGCCAAGAAACAGAGGGAGATAGGACGGGCGTTTAAAAGAGGATAACCGGCAAAAGGAGGAGGGCCAGCTGCCAAGGGGAAGGGTATGACGAGGAGGGGGATATGAAAAAAGAGGGGGAGGGCTAATGGAGGGAGGAGAAAATTAAAATGGGGAGGGAGGAATAAGGAGGAAGGGGTATGAGAAAAGAATGGAGAGGGAGGGGAGAAAGGGGGTGGAGAGAAAGAAGGGGAAGGGGTAGAAACGATGAGTTGGGGGCGGGCTAAATGAACAAAAAGGAAAATCCTAGAAGCGGTTAAGGAAGGGAGCATCCAGCACCTCATTAAGGAATAGGATAGAGGGAGGGCTAGGCTCTGTTCTGACTGTAGAGTCCTTGTGGGAGGGAGGCTCCCACATTGGCCATGCTATCCGCAGCGGTGTTATTTTTCCGAAGGATATGATAAAACTCAAAGGAGCTGGACATGAGAAGCTTGGCTTTCCCATGTAACCCGCGGCACTTGATAGCGCCTGAAGGATATCCCTTGATCATCTTGTAAATGACGTGCCTTGAGTCCCCAAATATCAGAGCCCTGTGGATCTTCATATTGTGTAAAAGGTGGAGACCTTGAATAAGGGCCAACCATTCTGCTTCGTTATTAGTTCTTTTCCCAAGCCCCCAAGCAAAAGTCTGGTCAACATATCCTTTGGGATTCAGGAGAATCCCCCCGCGCCTGCCACCCCTGAATACTGGAAAAAAAAAATATTAATAACCTATAGTTTATGTTATAAACCCACATTAATAAGGCCTCCCCAAAACTATATTGTTCCGTGTTGGGAACATAAAATATTATTACATTTCAAAATCTTAAAAAACATATATATTAAAATATGAAAAATATATTGTTATACATATCCTATCAAACCACGTCGTTATTTTCCTATAATATTTAATATTATAAAAATAAACTTTTTAAAATTTTCATGGTTCATAATTTTAATGGTTCATATTATATTTACTATTAGTATGTATAGTTTTTTAATTTGTATGAATAGATTACTTAATTTAATACTTTTCATGTATTAAATGGAAACATCTCTTTGTTGAAATAGACACAACATGATAATTACATTTCCATATGTTTTTAAAAACATTTTTTTGTTGAAATAGACACAACATGATAATTACATTTCCATATGTTTTTGAAAACACGCTTGCTCATAATTAATCATTATTTTAATATGTTTTCAAAATCTAGCTTACTCATAATTAATCATTCATATTCATATATTTAAATGAATGCATGTCCTACTATTCTAGATTCTTGAAGATTCATCCATGTGATAAGTTCAAAGACTACTTCATTAAGTATATAAAATAACTTACAATATATTCATCGATTTAAGCAAGTAAATTATGTCAATGTACTGAAAGATGTCATTATTAGTCTTTGCCGAAGGTTATAGTATTATTGTAATTGATAATCCATTGAATTGAATTAGTTGTGCTTTGAACTTCATGTTGAAATATCATAAACTCATTCATAAAATAATTAATCATTATTTGATTAATTTCCTATCCACTAGCTTAGATAGTTGGCATCCACTTGCAGCTTAAAGTCAACACTTGCCATCTATACCCCAAGAATGATTTATTTCTAATTCTGGGTTGATCTTGACCACTTTATGGACATCCAGAATTGGTAACTGTGCTTTACTGCAGATTCTGCAGATTCTGCTTTATTCTGCTTTATCCATTTTTTTTGTGGATAAGGTAAAGCTAGTTAACTAGGAAACTTGCAGCGTTTGTTTCCAACCCATCCTCCATTGTTTTCTCTCCATATTCTAGGATTAGCAAGTCTTTCCTTCACTCATCATCACTCACTCACGCTATTGCTAATTCGTGAGGTCCTTGATAGATTATGAAAGTGCTTTAGACACCTATGGGAGTTTATCATAATTACTAAGCTTTCTTTATGAGCTAGCATGAGTTGTCTTCCATCGACTCTATTTTCCTATATAAGGATGTATTACCTATGTAATAATATCAACTATCATTTATTGATCATTCATTAATGTGTGTTCATTAATTCTTCTTGTTCTCTCCTTATGCTAATTCTCTGCAATTCTCTATGAGGTTAATTGTGTTCCTAGATCCTTAGCTTGTTTATGAAATACCTTATGCCATCAAGGCTTTAGAATTTCTACATGGTATCAGAGTTCAGGATATCAAATCTCTACATGACATTAGATCTTTGAGAGTTCATTAATTAATCCTCTTTTTTTTCAGTTTCACAGGTTTATTTTGCAAGTACAACTTCAAATGGATTCAAGAGTATCGGTTCCTCTTCTTGCTCCATTCACAAGCTATTCAGAGTGGAAATTGAAGGTGATTTCATCTCTAAAGAGACAAGTCATCTATGAGATATCTATTGGAGCTGGTGAATAGCATTTAAAGCTTTAGCTTCAAGAGTTAAATTTATAGCTTCAACCTATGCCCCATGAATAACATTTAAAGCTTTAGCTTTGAGGAGGAGCCTTTTGGGCGATTCCGTGTGGGACATGAAATCTTTCAGATAAATTAAGACGCCATGCATGCATAGGACATGACATCTTTTAGATAAATTAAGACGCCATGCATGGGACATAAGTCATGACATCTTAATATTGTAAAACATCCCTGATAGTGATTATCATGTGCATATTGCATTTCAGGATTAACTGCATGCATTTTTCATGTGAGTCTACCTAAAATATTAGGTTAAAATTATTTAGCTTGTTGTAGTTTATTTAATGCTGTTACATAGACGTCGATTATTGAATTTTAGTTAGTTTAAGATTTAATTGTTTTTAATCTCTGTGTCGTAATAGTAAGTAGATTGTTTTTTTTTATAAATTCTGATTTACTGCATAGTCTTAAGAGCCCTTTTTTGGATAAGCTATGTTTGTTTTTTTGTATTCTTTAGTAAGCATTTTTTTGTAATCTCTAGTAGACATCATTGGAGGTCTCGAAGGAGTTGGGATGTTTTTACTTTCACTTCTGTCTTTTGGACGTTTGTATGTGAACTAGCTATTGTTAGTTGATCTACTATCTTGTATCTTGTTGTTGGAGTCATGGATATAGCTATATTTCTGGTGGGTAGGTTCTCTTGGTGAGATTGAGTTTTGTATCTTTCTCCACTGGGTATGTCAAACATTGATAAGGACCATTTATATTGTTGTTGATTCAAATGAATAAGAAGGAACAACTATTTTTCTTTTAGAAAAAAAAAGTAGATTAAAACATTCTACATATTGATCACTAAAATATTTATTTTTCTTCTAAAAAAATAGATTGAAACATTCTGCATATTGACCACTAAAATATTATAGATCAACATTAATTCAAGGAATCCGAAATTTAAAGGTTGACTAGTTAGTCTTACATTACAAAGTACAAATGAAAATGATAAAAATGGTGAAGTTTAATGTTATCCATTTTATTGAAATTATTAATATAATTATTAATATTTTGCTTGTGCCCATTTCATATTGAAATTATTAGTGTTAGCCATTTCATTTTCATATTGAAACTTTGAATATTAATAAATTATATTTAAATTTGTAATAAACTTTAGTTTGATAAAATGGAGGGAGTAAGCTATCTACTCTAAGAGGGCTCACCCAAAGTCGTCGTTGAGTGATAACTTACTCTGTTAGTTGTCATGCACCACCCCTTGTCATGGCATCTCTTTTCACCTCGCAATCGTGTCCTGAAGAATGACTGGATTTTCAACTCCACATCTCAAACTTTCAATCTAGGCATGAAATCTTCACTGATCTGATGTGGAGGAGGGTTTGATCTATCCTTGCTCCCTTAATCAGGAAGAAGACCCTCAATCCATTTTAAGGGGTTGGAAATCCTGTTACAAAACCAACGACAAGCAAGAAGCAGAAAAGATGTAAGAACAAATTGATAAGTTATGTGTAGTATATATCCATCTTAAATTTAATCTTTCAACTCAGATCTAAACATGGAAAGAATCCAGATTTAAATAGATAAAGAATAAAAATATCTATGATCTATTTGAAATTAAGATAAATCTATGCCATTTGTTTTCAGGTTTAGATGAATCTGTGTTATATAGATCTCTCCTACCCTAGCTCAGTTTCAGTTCAAATATAAATTAAAATTACCATTTTACAAATTCAAATTGTTTTGAAATAATTTTTTGTTTGTTGAAAAGACAAAACTGATGATCATGTGGTGAGGTTGTTGCTTCTAGGCTTTCAATGTCAGGTGTTCCAATGTCCAAAATAACTTGGGAAGATGATGGCACAATGTTCTTTGAAATGGGACCTATTGTTTCCATCAAAACTGTGGACGAAGACACAGATAAGAGGAAAGCATGGTTCAACCCTGCAGCAAATGGACACAAAACCCCAATGCTCGGAGACGGTTCCCTCTTTCCTGAAGAGGCATTGGAACAATACATTTGAATAGAAAAAGAAGAGTGTGTGAATGCCACCTGGGAAGTTGGTGATGTTCTGGTGCTGCACAATCGCTTTTTACAACATGCGAGAAGGGCTTCAGCCCCACCCAGAAGGGTATTGTCCTCCTCCTGCAAATAGTATGGGTGATATTGGCTAAACTATCCAGCTACTTTCGTTTCAGGAAACTCAATTTCCATTTATAAAAAAATTGCCAGAAAAGCGAGTTGTTTTAGTTATCTTTTATCTTACTCTATCTTAAACTGGAACTTATAGGTGTATTAGAAAATCCACCCTCCAATCCATCCTTCTCTGGTATCTAGTAGTTTGGACTCTCAGAAAATATCAGATAGTTTTAATTATGTTAGATTTTTAGTTTAATATTTATTTGTAATCTTTCGAAATGTTTTAACGCTGGTGGAAACTCCAATTTGAAAGCCGAAGAGAATTGTTCAGATGGAGTATATCCATCGGAATCTCACCCAGATTGAATAACAACTATAATGTGAAGATCAGATCAATGAAAAGTTGACACCCATATTGAAAGTTTGAGATGTGAAGCTGAAAATCCAGTCATTCTTTAGGATAGGATTGGGCAGATAAGAAGAGCTTCCATGACAAGAAGTGGTGCATTCAGGACGATGGAAGGATAACAAAGTAAGTTATCACTCGACGACATCAGGTGAGTCCGACACAAATCGTCAAGTAGATAGATTTTTTAGGAGAGGAGCCAAGAGTAGCATTTATAGCTTGAGATTTGTAGAGTAGAATATCAACCTATGCCCCCAATGCGCCATGAGTAAGAGTAAACGTCTACATCACATCACACAAGCATTATTAATGTCCAAGTTCCATGAACTACATGTCATTACCAAGGTCCATTTCCCAAATAAAGTTGACCCTAGATCCCAGACATAAACTAGTAAACCTGTTCTCAGCATAGATTAAGACGGTGATATGATATAGGTAAATTAATAAATTAATATAGAGGTGGTTGGTATTATGCTCGTTAGATCTCAAACAACTTGAGATAACAATCTCAAACAACTTGAGATTTAATTGACACAATACCTGCTACAACTCATTAATTGATATGCAACAAGCTAAATAATTTTCGCCAATTAAAATGCATACATAGAACATGACATCTTCAAATAGTTGATGTGATTTAGATGCCATGCATGGAACATGACATCTTTCATAACAACTTAACCATTACATAAACTTACTTACATACATCAAGATAAAGACAACCAAAATTCAGCATTTGAATTAAGAAGTATTTTTTGTTAAACCTTAACCATACATAAGCTTACACATAAACTTACATACATATGGATATACCTAAGGATAAACTTAGGTACCTTGGGATAAAGACACCACCAAAATTCAACGTTTGAATTAATAAATATTATTGTTAAACATTAACCTCTACATAAACTTACATACATAGGGATATACCTAAGGATAAACTTAGGTAACCCGAGACATAAATTTACATAAAGTGACAAATACATATTAATAAGTATTATTGTTAAACCTTAACCACTGCATAAACTTAAATGCAGTGACAAATACATAAGGACGAAATTCAACATTTGAATTAATAAGTATTATTTATAAACCTTAATTATTTATTTTGAGCATAGATACTTGTCCACCCCAAAATTTCAAATAAAAACACTTATCGTGTAAATATTGTAATAATTTATTGAAATTTTTAAAATAGACTTTGAGGAGGGGTCACACTTCAAGAGATTTGTTCGCTCTCAATGCATAGATATGATGTTAAAATAAATATATGGTCGTATATATTAAATTAAACTCAATATGCTTCATATTTATTTGATATTGGAAGACTAATATTTCATAACTAAGATATAATGAATATGACTCTTTAAAATTACTTAAGTATCATTTATAATCAATATTTTGATTATAAACAAAACAAAACAAAACAATATGAAATTTGCTTGCTTACAAATCTCAATAAAAACAAATAATAATGTATTTCTAAGAAAGGTGACTAAGAACAAAGTGAATCTACCTTGGATGTAATTGCACATTATATATAACATGTTATACAACTTGACAAGAACATTATACTCAAAAGGAGAAGTCTATCCATAAAAACTCCTATTTTTGTGAAAAAAACACCAAAAAGCAACTACAAATCAAAAAGTGGTGCTACCTTTAGCGCCACTTTTTTTCAGGCTAAAAATGTGAACATAAAGGAAAACAATCTTTATCTTTAATAATTGATATTACAGTAATACACTATTTCAAAAAATTTATAATTATATCATTTTATCATAATTTAAAATTGTATTTATTAAGCCTCTTATTAATACTACATTAAACTTGCATTATATTAAACAAAAATTATTCAAGAAAATATTAGACTACTTTTTCTATATAAAATAAAATAAAAATTACTATAATAAAAAAAATTAAAAAATAAATGAAAAAAAAGTTTAATGTCACAACAAATTATTAAAAAAAAATTAATCTAACCAAATATTAAAAAACAATAAAAAAATTTATTATAACAAAATATTAAAAATCAATAAAAAGAAGTTAATGAAATAACAAAATATTAAAAAACAAATGAAAAAAAATTCATGTAATAATAAAATATTGAAAAACATTAAAAAACCAAAATTTAGTATAACATATACACATGTAAAGGAGTTTTCCTATTTTTTTTTTTATGGAAATAGAGTTAGGTCTTAAAAAAGCATGATTTTAGGAACCCCACCACTTAAGCACATCCACTATTCCAAGAATCATGCTTTTTTTAGACATTACATTTTAACCACATAAAATTTATTATTATTTGATATATGTTATATTATATATTTTATTCTTTAATTTAATTTTTTTTTTCTTTCAAATATTTTGTTATTATATATATTTTTAATTATAAATTAAAATATTTTCATAAAAAAATAAGTTGATTATATGTTTTCTCAAATTATTTTGAATTTTAATTTTTTTATATTTGATTCTTTTGATGTTATAAATTTAATTTTATATTATATGTTTTATATTTGATATTTTTAATGTTTTATTGTGATGTTTAAATATTTTGATACTGTTTTTACAACTTATTGTTAATCTTTTTTTTTAAGTATATTTATTATTAAAGGTGTTATTGATAATGGTTAATTTGATGTTTTTGGTTTGAAATGTCTTTACTTTCTCACATTTTTTTACAAAATTTCTCTCAAAAGTAACTTATTTAAAACAAAAGTTTAAAGAAAAAAACTTCCAAAGTGTATATATTTTTCATTTTGACTAGCTTTTAAATGTTCAAAAAAATTGAAAATTTACATTTATTATTATTATTATCAGCTATTAAATGTATTTTTTTTTTGTAAAATTTGAAAAAATCCATTTGTAAATAAAAATTATAGAGTTTTTCTATAATATTTTCTCATGTAGGGTTTGCTTTCCTTCCCTACGAAGTTTTCAAATAAACTTTGAAGAAAATAAATGTCCTTAAATAATTTACTCAAAATCAGTAATAAATCATTTGTAAAGAGTAAAGCATCAAAATCATATGGGTACTCTATCCATTTGTTCATGTACAAAATATATCTTATCCTTTATCCTAAATTTGTATAAAAGTCTTACTTACTTTGTCAAAACAAATAAGGGTTTAGTTTGGAAGCAAAACATATATGAATAGTATGGGGACTAAGCAGTAATCAGTCACATGCCACCCAGCCTTAGGAGTCCTTGAAATTTTTGATCTGTAAGGTCTCCACCTCCTTTCCCAGTTCCAGAGCCTATGACTCACTTCCTCTAGCTTCAAGTTTCCACCAGTCTATTGAGCACAATTAATTACTTAGAACCTAACACACATACTGTGCTCTCTCATAGTTATATAGTAGAGCTTAGCACCCTTTTTGGTGTTGACTGGAAGCCTTGCACTGTTCTTTTATAGTATCTTTAGATCATACACCCCTCTTGGTGTTCTCTGGCAGCTTTTCCCCCTTTCCTTTACTTGGGAATCCTTTTCTTTATATTTCTCCCAGCATGCTCTCTTTTTTCCTTGCTTGGGACTTTTAATAGTTAATAACTAGCTCTTCTCATAGACTGTCCACTTTTATTTGTAAAGATGACTGAGGGTTCAATTAATCCCATAAACACAGGAACTGTTAAATAATTTAATGACTGTTTACTTTTCAAATCCCCACTTTCACAATTTTAATATTAGTATAATATTGACACAACATTAATCAATTTATTACATATGCAGTACTTAAATCAAATTATTTTTAAATGTTACGAGGGGGTATTACAATCCACCCCTCCTGAGGTTTGTCGTCATCCTCAGTAACAATTTAGTCTAATCACTGTCTTAAAACAAAATAGGATAGGCTTCTTTCATAACACTTTCTCTTTCCCAAGTAGCTTCCTCAAGGGTGTAGTATTTCCATTGAAATTTAATTTGCACGATAGTTTGCTTCCGAAGCACCACCTCTGTCCTATCTAGAATGCATACTAGTTCCATGTAAAAGTCGCCCTTTGGTTCCACATGTACATTGTTCCAATCAATAATATGAGATTGATCAGCTATGCATTTTTTTAATAAAGAAACATGGAAAACATCATGAACTCTTATATATGGAGGTAGAGCCAATTGATACACTGCATGCCATATTCTAACCAATATTTCAAAAGGTCCCACATATCTGGGTGCAAGTTTGGCATACAATCATGTCCTCATTGTACTTTTCTTTGGTTTGACTCTTAAGAATACATGTTCCCCTACATTGAACTCTTTAGCTATTCTCTTCTTTCCTGCGTAACTCTTTTGTCTATCCCGTGTCTCCTTTAAATTCTGTTTTATTTGTTGTACCATTGTCTCCATTCAATCCAACATATCTGGTCCTTAATCCATTCTATCTTCAAGACTACCCTAGTTCAAGGGCACCTTACACCGTCTTCCATACACTAATTCAAAAGGACTCATCTTGAGAGAAGCTTGATAATTATTATTATATGCAAATTCCACTAAATAAATGTAATCCTCCCATTTACCTAGTTGACTCATTACATTTATTCTTAGCATATATTCAAATATTTGATTTACCTGTTCAGTTTTTCCGTCTATTTGAGAATGATAGGATGTACTAAAGTTTAACTTTGTATCCATACCTTTGAATAATGACATCCAAAAATTTGAGGTAAATTTTGCATCTCGATCAATGATAACTGTTTTCGGTATTCCATAAAGTCTGAAAATATCTTTCATAAATATGTCAACAATGTTTATAGCTTTATAAGTTGAGTTTACAGGTATAGAACGTGCTTCTTTGCTTAACTTATCTACTACAGCCATAATAGAGTCATTTTGTTTCTTTGTTTTGGGTAACCCAGTTATAAAATTTATGGTTATAGTTTTCCATTTCCATTCCGGAATGGGTATAGGTTGCAATAATCCAACTGGACGTTGATGGACAACTTTAACCCGTTGGCATGTAAAACACCTAGCTACATATTTGGCCAATAAAAATATTTTTTAAGGTTGTTATAAATTTATGATACCCTGGATGTACTACATAAGGATTATCATGTAACTCCCTAAATATTATTTGATTTTTGTTATACTAATTCAGTACATATATTCGGTTTTTGAAGTGCAAAAATCCTTATGTGTCAATTTGATAAGCACTATCCTCAATATTATGAGATTTGTGCGTGTATTTTTCCATCAATTTCTTATACTCAGAGTCACTATTTGATATTATTTTCAACAAGTTTTTAAATTATGACTCATATCCACTAATTAACATAGTATGCAATTCATGTTGTTGTCGACTCAGTGCATCAACTACTATGTTTTCTTTTCCTTTTATATTCCTAATTTCAAAATCATACTCGCTCAGAAAAGCAAGCCATCTAGTTTGACGTGCATTTAATGTATTTTTATCAAACATATATTTTTTCTCGATATTATCGGTTAGCAACATAAGTTTATTTCCCACCAAAAAATGTCACCAAATTTTAAGGGTATGAATGATAACTACTAATTCCAAGTCATGTACTACATAATTGTTTTCATGTTCCTTCAATTTTCTGAATTCCTAACAGATTACATGAACCTCCTGAGTCAAAACCCCTCCCAAACCATCTTTACCGGCATCTGTGACACTAAAAGATCCTTATTTGGGTTAACAATTCTTAATATAGGTGTTGTTTTCAGTAACTGTTTCAATTTATCAAAGCTATCTTGGCATTGTTGATTGCATACAAATCGAACACTTTTCTTTTTAAGAGTTGTTATTGGATGACCTATTCTGGAAAAGTTTTCTATAAATGTACGGTAATATCCTGTTAAACCCATGAAGGACCTAATATCATGAGCATCTTTCAGAACTGGCCATTCTATAATAGCCTTGATTTTAGCAGGGTCAACTGCTACACCATTTTCTGAGATCACATGTCCCAAATATTGTACTTCTTGTTTATAAAAATCACATTTACTAAGTTTTGCATATAACTGATGTTCTCTCAAAGTTTGAAAATGAGCACATGCTCCAACACCTTGTTGAATGCTTCAACCATTCCATTACCTTGTAGATGATAGGGGGGACTAATATTATGTTGTATCTAGAATTCCTCTGTCATCTCACTAATGATGCGATTGATGAAGTGAATCCCCTAATCTCTCATCAAGATCTTTGGACAACTAAAGCGAGTGAAAAAATTGTCAAATAGAAACCTTGTTGCAGTTGCAAAAGTGCAATCTGTAACTGGTGCGACTTCTACCCACCTCGTCAAATAATATATCGTTGTAATGATATATCGAGCACTGGTTCTTTTTCCTAGTGGGTTGATTGATCCCACAAAACCCACTTCCCATTGATCAAATGGTTGCAGCGTTACTTGAGGTACTAATGGATTCTCATCCCTTCATGATGGCTTCCCAGTTATTTGAAAAACACCTCAAGTCTGCACATAATCTGTTGCATCTCCATTAAGAGTGTGCCACCATAATCTTGCGCGGAGTACCTTCCAAGCAATTGCATGACCTCCATAGTGTCCATCTGCAACTCCTCCATGTGCTTCCGCCAAGACCCTTTCCTGCTCATGCGGTAAGACACATCGTTGTAAGATATCGTCAGGTCCCATCTTATATAGTTCTCTAGCAATCAACTAGAAATCCATGGCTTTAAAATCCAAGTTATTCTTTTGATTTGTAGTGATCCCTTTCGGTGTTTTTCCTATCACAAAAAACTGAACTATTTGCTCATAGTAATCGTCAACCATTCCAACCCTGAACAGTTCCGCATCGGGTAATCCATATTGAATGTTTGTTGGTTCTTCACCTGTCTCAATTCACGACAAATGGTCAGGTCCTGCATTTAAGCGGCATGGCTTCATAATAATCTCAAAATTAAACTCTTGGAAGAGGAGTATCCAATGACATATATTCCCCCCAACATAGGCTTATTCACCAGTTCTTTCAATGAAAAGTGATTCACCAGTTCTTTCAATGCAGAGTGATCGATGAACATATTGAAGTGACCTCCCAACAAATAGTGTCGAAACTTTTGCAATGCATAGACCATTACCAACCCTTCTCTCTCCATCGTGCTATAATTCTTCTTCGTAGATGACAACTTCCAACTGGAAAAATCAATCGGGTGGTCGATATCTCCTTCAGCTAGTTTCACCAACACCACTCCCAATGTGACTAATGATGCACCAATATAAACATGGAATTCCTTCGTCCAATCCGGAAAAACTAATATTGGTGTTGTAGCCATATTCATCTTCAAGGTGTCAAAGATTCCTTTATAGTCGTGCCTCCATTCAAAATGTGCATCCTTTTTCAACAACTTCTCCATAGGTGCTATTATTGCGGCACATCCTCTAATGAACTTGTGATAATATCTTGTATGGCCTAATGTCGGTCTAAGTTGCTTCACATTCGTGCATGGCGGCAAGTTGAGAATCAACGTTATCTTAGTTGGATCGACTAACGGGCCTTCCTTGCAAACAATGTCCATCAGTAACATCCGAAAAGGCGCAAAAAAATGCACTTCTTCAAGTTTAGCGCAATCTGATGTTGTCGACATTGCTCCAACATCAATCGTAGATTTGCAAGATGGTTCTTTACCAACCCATACACCATCCAATCATCCATGTATTCCACCAAAAACTTCTAGATAAAATATTTGAATGCAGCAATTATGATCCTGGAAAATATCGCAAGAGCATTCTTCATTCCAAATGGCATCACTGTGTACTGAAAACATCCCATTCGGTAACGAAAGTTGTCTTATGATGATCCTCTTTCGTGATCTTGATTTGACGATATCCAGAAAATCCATTCGTGAATGAATAGATCTCTTGACTTCCCACTCCTTCCAGTACTTTGTCAATAAACGATGTTGGAAATGGATCATGAACGGATGCATCATTCAACTTTCTGAGGTCAATAAAAATCCAAATGTCACATGTTTTTTTATCTTGTACCACCATAGGGATGATCCACTCTGATTCTTCAATGGGTTCTATTATTCCAGTTTCCAACATTCTATCGAGTTCATCCTTTACTCTCTCTTTGTATCACGTATTCAGGCAATACAACCACTGCCTCACAGGCTTCACATCCGACTTCAATGGGATTTTCATTTATCCTAGATCCCCTAAGATCCCCTTCATTTCTGAAAAATTCCTTGGAAACAAATCTTGAAATTCATGCAACAGATCCATGATCTTCTCCATGGTTTCTTCATCCCAGTAGTCTCTAATATTCATGAATTTTGGTTCCTCCTCTGTTCCAATATTGACCTTTCGAATCTTCAATGGTTGATTAACTTTATCTATCGGCATCTCCGGTGCCACAATATCCCGAATTCTTTTGGATTCTGGAATATTGATGTTTCACGGGTCATCTTCATCATCAATTCCTCCTGTCACATTATAGCACTCCATCATCGATTGCATCATTGGTGCTCCATGCAGGTCCATAGGGTATGTGATTGGAACTACCTTCAAAACAATGTCGCAGATATGTTTTAGCACACTATGAATCATAGGATCAACATCTGCAAAACTAAAGGCATGATTGAAACAAAGTGGAAACTCTTCCCATGATGTAATCTCTCTGCGAAGTTCAACTGATACATACCATTGTTGTGACATTTCATCCAATGTGTGCACAAAATCATGGACCCACTCATTCTTTGGTCATGACACCCATATGGTCTGACATGCAATCAAATGATCGTTAGGATCATTATGCCCATCATAATTCTCAGCTTGGTACTGTTCTGTTCCGCCGAAGCGAACTGGAATTAACCAATGACATAAGGACCACCCAGTGATTTATTTCTTATGTGTTTCCCACCATCGTTCTGGATTATCCTTTAATGCTTCATCTAGTGCCAATAACGTCTACGGTTCTAACATCCTTTCTTCAAAATCAACCAAAAATTCGAGTAAATCAGGAAGTCCCTCATGGGTTGGTAACTCAACAATTTCTGTTGCGACTTGTCATAATGACGGAGTAATTCTGCCACACTTCCGAATTGATACTTCATGCATATGATTCTGCCAATTTTCCAGTGCATCATCAGAATTCAAAGATGCAGAGCTAGAGCTGTGCTAACCCATCTCCTCATCGATAGTAGGGTGGACATAGTCTTCTGAAATGTTGTATGAATGATCCCGTCCCCTTGCAACTTCTTCCTTAACTGGTTCAACATACCTTCTTCCTTCATTTGGATCCATCAGTGTTATGAATATGATATCGCGGTTCTTGAAGGTCATTACACGCTTCTTGAAAGTGATCACCTCTAATATCTTGTTAGCCCATCCAATACCTAGTAACGCATGATATGATCTTCCGTCATCAACAATATCAATAACATCGAAGTTTGCGTAAGTCCTCACTCCTTCAACTTCCACTACCATATGCGACACTCGCCTAGTCGGTGTCACTCTGGCTTAGTTATCCAATCGCAGTTGTATGGGGGACCAAAACAACTGTCGTTTCCCCATATTTTCCCATGTCTTCTTTGTCATAATGTTGACATCCAAACCTCTATCCATAATAACTTAATCTACCTCGTAATCCCCAATATGGATATTCATTCTCATTTCTTTTCCAATATTTTTCTTGTCCAAGGAGTTCACAACAGATTCCTTCCATCCCTTTTATGGTTGATGCAACAGGCTTGTGATCTCAATGAGCACATCAAGATCTTTTTCCAATGACATACAACTTTCAAAGAAATTCTGCAAGGTACCATGTTGTCGCCATGGTCCTTCGACAAAAGTTGAATAAAAAATAGGTGGCATTTCATAAACAGGAAACTTACCCAGATCTCTTCTTATAGCGTCACATGCTTCAAAGAATGTATCCCTTTCCGTGTCGACATCAAATTACACCTTCTTATTTCTAGCCAACCGGACTTGTGGGATCAGGCCATCATCTCCTATCATCACACCCCTGTGAGTGATAACAACAACATCAATAGACTGAACTCTGGGTTTTGCTGATATATTTGCAATTGTTGTTCCTAGGTTCTTCTTTGGTGGCAAATTCACTGGTTGGTTCATGTTTTGATTTTCATTATGGTTCTGGTTCTTGCAACGGTGGAGCATTCCTTGCTTTCCACTTCATGATTAGTTGTGGATAGTATTCAACCATGTGATCCGCAGTGATACAATAAGTACATTGCACTTGTAATTTTAGACAATCTCTTTGATAATCCCCTAATACTCCACAATTATAACATTTCATAGGTCTTCGACCTTGTCCTCCCCCTCAACCAAAACCTCGAACTTGTCCTCCTCGAAATCCTCCAAGGAATCCTCCATGCTGTTGATACTGCGACTGATTGAACTACTGATGCGGTGAGGGATTCAACTGCGATTGTGCATACCGCGCTTGAGTATATTTCACTTGAGTATACTGCGGCTGTTGCAAATCATATTGCATTTGATTGTACTGTGGTTGTGGCGAAGAAAACTATGGTTGTGTTTACAGCTGTGGTACGAATTGCAGCGGCGGCTATGTCTATATGACCTGAGATGGCTGCTGGGGTGGTGGTCTCTCTGTTAGTCGATGGTGTTCTCCCTTCACGTAATATGCATCCAGTGTCCTCTCTTGGAGAAAATAATATGCTCGACAGTCCTTGTCTTCATGCCCAATAGATCGATAGAACGTGCAATACAATTTTGTTGGATTCGATACCATCTTCTACATAAACGCACAATCTTCATGTCGATGTCCATGAACTTGACAGATGTGACACCATGGAATACCACCATGAATTAGTGGATTCAGATCTTCTGACAACACATAATTTCAGAAATCTAGACACTGAACCTTATGATGTCCCTCCGCATGACATCGGGTATACCATATTTCTTCACGCTGCTCTCTTCCCTTCTTGATATATTGCAATTGGATTGTTAGGTTCACCAATTATGATTGAATCTGATTCATACCAACTGCAGTCTCGCCAACCGATGAAGCTTCCAACTTCATCGCAATCTGTAGAGCCTCGCTCCGTGTTGCGATATTTTGCTGCATCAAGGGCATCATGATATGTAGTACTAATGCCGTAATGAACCACTCCTTGTGTTGTACATCACTAATTCCAAATCTGACTTTCTCCATCAGTGTCTTGAATCGCTAATTGAAATCCCAAGTGCATTTGTTTTGGTATTGCTTGATCTCTTTCAGCTCTATGATATATTGCACCTAATAATTAGGCTTTCTAAACTCTTCAATCAATCTGCATCGAATTTCTTCCAGATTCTTCATGGGAGTCCCTATAGGAACTTGTACAAACTTCATAAACCAATCTAGTGCATGACCTCAAAAATTCATCGCCAACTAGCCCTTTTTAACATCGTCATCCAGGACATGCTTGATAGGCCAGACCACTTCACATAAAGAACAATATTTCTTAGGATCCTAAGTCCTGTTTCCATGAAACAAAGCTAAATTTACATCATTTCTCGCCATCCTGGGACTTCTTCCTATGTTCGCTAATCCACTACTATTAGAGTGTTCATGACACGTCAAACAATTCGGTGTTGAGCTAGTGTTTCTTGCTGAGTGTGGCATACTACACAGAGGTGTGGGCAGGTTGTTGCTATGGGTTGGTATTTTCTTAGGCTGAGTCATAGCTTAGTCGTCTCCTTCATCCATATAGAGTCACTTCGCCCCTTGTGATATTCTCTCGCAACCTCTTGTCTCGGTCACATTAGGACTCTACCCCATCCTCTACCTCTTCTCTTGCTGAAACCTTACTCCACTTCGCGGAAGACCACTTCCTTCCTCGGCTTCCCTCATAGTCTCTTCGTAACTCCCATCCATCTACCCTGTATCATTCCATCCAACCCTCGTCTCTGCGGTATCCGCATCCTTCGCACACAAGGGATCTACTCATCGGATTTCATCTTCAATATTCCTTTTTCATGTATGAGCATCTCAATTGACAGTTGCAACGATAACAAAAACCTACCTCCTAGTCCTTTAAAGAAATCTCTCTCCACGTCGTTGTAAGAATTGAATGTATCGATTGCGAACTCAGTGATGTAACCTTCCAATATGTTATCAAGCCATACTTCGTCAACCCTCGATTCTTTGTCGTCTACCACCTGCAGTTGCTGGATCAACTCCAGGGTCCAGCAAGTGGGTTCAACTCCTTGAAAATTTGTCTTTCTGTAGGTCAACTTCTCCAACTACTCGTATAGGATGATCAGGAATTCAGAAAAGAAGTACTCGTGGAGATCAGAATACAGGTAGCTCCCCAACCACTCTTCTGTCATCAATCCAGGGTTTTGATTCACCTCTGCTGTGAATTTTTGAGCCTTCTAGTCGAACAAATCTTGAATCTCTGGTCTTGTCAGATGCCACAACATGTCCTCCTTCTCTTCGCACTATGGTCCTGACAACAGAACCATTTGTTGACACATATCCATCGACATGGGTTAACTCTCTGTCGACACCCTTAACTCAGCGATCTCCCTAAGCACCGACCCAGACAGGTTTTACCTTGTCCTACAAAACCTGCGGAGCAGATGAGGTCTCACCCGAGATGCTCAAGGGAGAACCGTCGGAACCACATGTCCACAGTAAGAAGGAAGATTTGTGCATCTATTTTCCTTCTATCACATCATCATTTCATAGATCAAAACAAGGATTTACCATCATAGATTCATACCATCAATCAACATATCACATTAACACATCCATATCATAGCAATATAAAATAGATCGAACATCGTAGCATGATTTAAAACATAAAAGCATTGCATCATTAAGAAAGAAGCATCATACCGCGGTATCAATTCATTTTCATCACATCGCAGGAAAATAGGAAGAAAGAAAGATGTAAAAGACACTGTGTTTCCATCAAATCTCTGTCATGTCATATTACTTCACATTAAAACAGAGAATAGTCTTCTGGAACATAAAACCCAGATTCACAAGATATAATCTCAGTTCAATGAAGATATCACCATAGTTCCCATCTAGGATCATATCACAATTCAAGCTTGGAAGATCCCTTTATATCACAATTCTATCTCTACTTATAGGCTTGCGTCTTTTACAAAATAGTCCACTTAGATCAACTTCCTAATTACTTGGACCAAAAACTACAAAATAATGACCAAATCCTACAAAGTATTGACCAAATCCTACAAAGTATTGACCAAATCCTACAAAATATGATCAAGCCGACTCTTTGTCACTTTCCTGCTTTACGCATTAACTTTCACCCTTGCGCAACATATTCGACCTTGTGCATCAACCTTGGTGTTGCGCAACTTATCCTTACCAAAACTACCTGCCAACAATATCGTGTCTCCAAACTCTACTCAATGATAGTGTGATTACCCTTTTCCACTTTCAGGGGAGGCACATTGATATTGTTAACTTACAGGTCCAAGGACTTCTCACCTTTTAGTTAAAAAGGAGGAAAGATATTGATGATGTCAGACTTCAAATTTTGAAGTATATTTAGTGATTTTGCGAACTACGTTTTAGTTAGGATGGCATATATGGGAATGATTCATGATAGGATTGATCATAGATTCCATACATGATGATGGATTCATATAGGATTATGGATCCAAGATAGGATCATGGATCCATGACTTGATGATATTGATACAAATCACTCACATGGAGTTTTGGATTAGTTAGTTTGGCCTTTGGTGTTGTTAAGGAAAACTTCCTATGATTGGGGGTTTTTCACCAACATACTAGAGGAGACAAGATTGATATCTAAAAGACTCCTTATACGAATATTAAACTCTAAACATTGAATTGAATCTCAAACAAATATAAGCTAAAGGATAAAAGATAAAGATTTCATCTACCTTATTTATGAAGGTTGATCCTATCTTTTCTTTATTCCTTCATATATACTCCTTGTTGTTAATCCAAAGACCCACAACACCAACAAGATACCCTCCTCAAAAAAATTTGGCTATAAAAAGAGATTAATGAAATCAAAATGTAACATGAAAGTGAAACTAGTTAATCAAATTCATTTCTAGATACAAGCCAAATCTGATAGAATGATAAACAAACATATAGAAAAGAGAAATATTCCCAATCTTCATTGAATGATATAAATAGTACATCTCATATATTTTTTTTCTTGGCACCTCATCGAAGCTAGAACTATAGGTCTCTCCTACTCAAGTACTCCATAATTCCCACTCCAAATCTCCACATGCAAAAGTCTAGAAACCACTTGATGGAAGTAGTTTCAGCACACATGGATAAAAATCAATAATTAGAATCAGTGATAGGAAGGGAAGGAGAATATATGGAAAGTAATTCCTCCAACATAACAACACAATGAAAAACATCCCTCCATTTGGTCTAAATCACTTATTTTTATAGTTAATTGAGGATAGTTACCAAGTGGTCAGGGAAGATTTAATTGAGCATATGGCTCCTAAAACCACCGTAATTCCCTCATTTTTCTGAATATATATATATATCATAAATTTTTAGAGTATTCTCCCCTAAGCCAAGAGCAATAAGAAAACGATTCACTGGAAAACAATATTCAACATACAAATTCAACATTTTCTTGCATTCACTAGAAAATGAAGACAATGAGTGAATGACTTGCATCGTCAATGATCATTGGGTGATAATATGCTCTTTTGAGGGACTACAACATTCCAGGGTGCTTGGGAATAGCTGAGGTTTGCTTGAATGTTTAAG
Organism: Pseudotsuga menziesii; assembly: GCA_001517045.1. Taxonomy (NCBI): domain Eukaryota; kingdom Viridiplantae; phylum Streptophyta; class Pinopsida; order Pinales; family Pinaceae; genus Pseudotsuga; species Pseudotsuga menziesii. The sequence continues at coordinate 2,446 of LPNX010705132.1, read as the reverse complement.
TACATATCAATGGAGGTTAATTCAAGGATCTTCCACCATAAGTGTCGTTTTTTGTGAATGAAAAATGGCACTTGGAGTGTCATGTTTTAAACTATCGTCATGGATGGAGAAGTGCTGAATTGAGTTACAACATTTGGAACTTAGTATTTTGAGTATTTTTTAGTAGTTTTAATGGATTTTTAGGATATTGGTATGGATGGATGGTTTGCTATATTTTGGCATTTGAGGATTCAATCACTTGCATATTTGGGATTTGCACAATTGTTTGGCATGTTTGATGACATCTAGTTTCATGATTTTGAGCAATGACAATAGTTCACCTACTTTACTTTTGAGTGGATTTTGGCAAGATTGTGGTTCACTCATTGTTGAATTATTGATAGGTTTTTCATACATATTTTTATAGGATAAAGGATTTGTATGTCGATCGAAACATTCTTCTATTAGTTGGGTTTTAGATAAGTTTTTTGTGTACATATTTGAGAGTAGTTTAATTAACACATTTGTTCACTTCATAGTCTTCAAATTTTACACGGATTGTATTTGATGTTGCAGAGGACACATTACTCTTTTGTTTTTTAACTTGACATATTGGATTATTGAGCATATTTAGGGTTTGGGATGTGTTAGAAATGAAGCCAATTCACTTCTTAGCAAGGTTGCTCTGATCAATTTCGGGTTCACATCAATGAACACTTATATGTTATCTTTCTCCTTTGTTACACAGTGATTTTTCCAAACATGGTTTTTAGCATTCTCTTTTGTTGTTCTTTTTAAGTAGATCTTCATTAACACTTATGATATTTCAAACCATGACTATTAGGTTGAAGGATTCAATATGTTTCCATCATTTTCACTAGTCTTTGTTTCCTAGATGGTAAGCATGTATAGATTTATGATTAAGGGGGGGATTGATAGAAAATTGTCCTTAACAATAATCCCTAACCCATTGACATGGGAATATTGGGATATAGGTACTTTCATGTATATTTGTAACACATTACTTTTGGCCCCATGTTGTAATTATGTATGTAATGGTGCAAAGGCTATATGATATACACAAATCGTCTAGGATGAGAAAATATATTGTAAAAATGAATGCTTGAATATAATATGAAAATACCAAATAGATGCAATAATGTAGGATGTAGAAGAGATGGGTGGGTATGATTCTACAATTAGGGGAAGTGAAAGGGGAGCTAAGTGGGAAATTAGCCTAGTTGGTATTAACCTAAGTTCTTAGCCTTACATGTCAACCTTGGTTAGGAATTCAATCCAAGGTCCCTAAACCATGTTCATGGGGATGATTTTGTTAATCACTATGGGGCAGATTCGTTAATCATTAATTAATTACTCTAAGCTAGGATTAAAAGGGGAAACATAGCCTCCTCATGGGAATCCACATGGTAAGTTAAAACCATGAAAATAGAATGTGTTGATTTGAACTTGATGGGAGTCATTTCATCATTTTGTATCTAATTTTTCATACATAATCATGGAAATTTCTTTAGGGGAAGTGAAAGGGAAGCTAAGTGGGAAATTACCCTAGTTGGTATTAACCTAAGTCCCTATCCTTACATGTAAACCTTGGTTAGAAATTTAACCCAAGGTCCCTAAACCATGTTCATGGGGGTGAATTGTAAATCATCATGGGGTGGATTTGTCAAATCATTAATTAATTACCCTAAGCTAGAATTAAAAGGGGAAATATATCCTCCATATGGGAATCCACATGGTAAGTTAAAAACATGAAAATACAATGTGTTGATTTGAACTTGATGGGATTTATTTCATCATTTTGTATCTAAGTTTTCATACCTACTCATGGTAATTAATTTAGTAAAGTAGGGCTAACCGGTGTGGTGACCTTGTGATAGAAATATGCCATCTAGTTGAGATCCGTAGAGTCCGAATACGAATATCCCCTAGATGACTTGTATTGGAGCATTGTAAAGGAATAGGTATAACATAAGGGACTGCACGTAGATAAGGGGATCCCATTTCTTATGTTGTGTAGGCTCATGGGGGAGGAATGCTAGTGGAATGAAACAATTGTAGAGGGGGTTTCAACACCAAAGGGTTCCATGAGTTCTGGATGGGTATAAGATATTGGAACTTCACCCTTGTGGATTGATAGTGATAGCTCAAGGGTGGCATTTGTCATAGAAAATATAAGTGTGGCAGAGAGCCTAAGGATGGGAGGAATGTCCTTCACTTGCTTCGTGTTGGAGGAATTTTCCATAAAGATGTGTTAAATGTGAGTTAAATATAATGTTTATAATTTTGCTATGGAATAATAGTTATTTTATCTTCTATTATGTATTGATCCTTTTCCAGATTGATCAATGTTATGTATATAATGAATTATCATAGGTATGGATCCTTCTATGGTAGTTTTCATGTTAGGCATTGTAATTGATTAATTAAATTTGTTGTAGTTTCATTT